>CANXYC010358670.1:0-26900 GCA_948193065.1 Aleurites moluccanus
GCAGAGCCCCTCTACAATCTAACTTCTGGGCAGAATCATCTAATGGGGTAAAGGACTGGATTTTTTGTAGATTTCTTTGTCGTCTGAGAGGAAGGTTAGTGTATATGAGGGTCGTGTTTATTTTTCTTCCAATTTCTTGATACCAAAGCATTCATCCAATGCGGTGGATTGGTTAGATATCAGTCTTGGGATGATTTTAAGCCCACGCATTTTAGCTATTTGACCACATTTTAGTTTTGTAAATGACTAACAAGTGCTTGATAGAAATATGTTGTATAACAGAATGTAAAAGAGCAGAAAACCAGATCAACACAAGAACAGAAGAGAGAACACAAGAACTAAACAAGAAAATTGAAGGTGACAATTATGAAACATAAAGTTTTGCTAATATACATTATGTTAACTTCATTACATCTAATTATAACAATACATGAATTTGCTTAAAAGATAAGTATTAAACTAAACTAACTGCAAACTTACAGCTTCCAATACTTGGCAGGTACAAGAGCATGGTTTACATACTAACTTTTTACCTAAACACAGGCTTTTATAACTAAACTTTACTTAACTTGTTTAGCATTCAAAAATATCAAGAAATCTACTCAACTCCTAACTCAGTCATTACTGCAGGAGGTAATATTGTGGACAATAATGAATATCAGAACATATTCCTAGATAATTCATTATTTTTCACCATTTATTGGACTATATATACTTTCTAGACAGTGTCTAGTTGATCAGCTTTGCCCTGCCTTCAACTCTTCCTTCCTGTCTGGTGAAGCTTCAATGGCTTCTTGGAAATCTTTTTTGTTATCCACATCGATATTGTAAACAAAGAACTTAGCCACAACTAAAAAGATTAGCAAATTAACTATCATTAACACAGCCAAGAATGCATAATAATAGTCTAAGTGAGAGATGTTCGGATTATTCAGAATCCACCCTTGACCATTCTTCTTAGTAATAGCAGCAACTGTTTTTAGAAGAAAACTATTCAGAAAATTCCCTATTCCCAAAATGCTTGTAAAATATGAAGTCCCCAAGCTCTTCATTCCTTCTGGTGTTTGATCATAGAAAAACTCTTGCTTTTCAACTTCCACAAAATTATTAGCAACCTCCCTTTAAAGCAAAATTATCAGAGGAACTATCTCATCCTTCTTAACAATGTTATTGTTGGAATTTTGGAAGAAAAAAGAAACACAAACACAACAAAACAAGAACAAAATAGAAAAACAAAAGTTTTATACATGAACTTCACTAAAACAACCTGTTCCATTCATTGGTTTTCTTAGAGTTTATACAGAGATAAAAGTTAGGATTTTGAGTACAAAAGTAGATAATATTCATGCCTCAACTATGCTTGGCTTTTTCAATGACTAATCACACTTAGATTACTGAAACACTCAATCTATTCCTCCTATCTAACCTCACTAACTTGCAGTGACAGCAAAATCATTGACAAAAAGTTTGAGTACAAGTTCCCTCCAAAATACAAATAATTAAATAATATCAAACAAAAATATCAATATTTCAACAGTTATGTTCCCTAGCAACAACAAGTCTCCTCCTTTCAGATAAGAAAGTTGTGACCATTATAATCATATGTAAGATACAATCAATTCTCATTCTCTGCAACAATGTGATTTCTCTTGGAATTTTTGTGTATCGCCTGATTGCAGGAACGAAGTATCGATCATATATGACAAGGCTACTGAGCATAAAGATTGTGATAAATACTCTGAGACGTGCTAGAGGGATTTCAAAATGAGATCCCATCCTTCTATCTAAGGTAGTGCCTTGTTTGATGAATTAGAGTGTTCACTAGAGCATACATTGTACTTAAATATTGGTGCTTTACCAAAATAAGAGTTTAAAAAGTCATAAATAGTTAGATTTTCACTTATTTTCTTGGGATGTATATGGTATTGTAGGATATGAGATTTTTGAGAGGATGGCTTATAAGGGGATAGCACCAAATCTAGTGTCGTATTTGACAAAGAAGCTACATGAAGGAACTGTAACATCTTCAAACAATGGTCACAACTTTCTTAGCTAAAAGGAGTAGACTTGCTGCAGCTAGGGAACATAACATTGTTAAGAAGGATGAATATCCTTAATGATTAATATCCTTTGTTATCCCCTTAGACTTCCAAATAAAAAATATTTATTATCCATTTCATTTCATTTCTTTTCATATCCTATAAATTAAAGATTGTCTTTTCCTTACTCACGCAAAAAATCTCCCATAGAAAGCCTTAAAATTGAAAAAAAGACAAGAAAAATTTATAAGTTATTAAATATTAAAATAAAATTCTAAATGGAGTTGGCAAGTTGTAAATCAAGAGATTATAGAGTTATAAATCAGCATTCTAGACTAAAAATACTTATATGAGATTATTTTTAAAAATTAAAACACTCATTGGACAAAAAAATTTAGGGTTAATTATAATGATACCCCTGTATTTTTTCATATTATACTAATAAGTCCCTCTATTTTCAATATTATACTAAAACACTCCTACATTTTGCTATCGTTAGACAACCACGTCCTTCCGTCCATTTTTTTTAATTTTTCTATTAGTCAATGTAAAAAAAGTCAAATTTTACTTAAAATATTTATTTTAATACCAAAAATATCCATTTATTTACCCATCCCATACCCACACCTTTCTTTGTCTTCTTCATTTCATAATTTCTATTCCCAAATCCTCTCCTCCTTCACAACACCCACTACTTTCTTGCCGACCAAACAAAACCAACCCCCACAACCAAAAACAAAGAAAAAAAAATTAAACCAGATAAAAAAAAGAAATATTTGTGGCAACAAAACAAAAATACCAAATTGCCAGCACCAATAGTAAAAAATCCTTTAACGACGTTGACGAAAACAAGAATAGTCCTAATATCGGCGGTGAGAAGCAAAGAATCTTGCTGGACGGGAAACTTCTACTTTAACAATTGTTTGCTTTACCGTTCATTGTTTCTGGCAAGAGTTCTTTCATCGTTCGGTTCTCTAAACTCGAAATCAAGCTAGGAGGGAAAGGTAATAGGCAACGAAGTAGCCTCAACGTTAGAAGAGGTAAGCTTGTTGTCCGAGTAAGTAAAGGCAATTCTTATTATTGCTATCACGATTTTCCTGATGAGAATGCTAATAGGAATGCCCATACTGTCCATAGCTTGGAGAAAAAGTTCTAACCTTTGAGCTAAACTTTTTCCTGGACTTGATGAGCTTCAGGTGTATAGGTTCCCAGGTGTATAGGTTCATGAAGCAGGTGGGAATTCCAGTTCAATTACCTTTTATATTTGTCAACCAGTAATTGCTTTGATTATTTGTATTTGTGTTGAATTGTGCTCAGTAAACCAAATTCATAAATTTGGATTTATCTTTGATCATTTACGTTGAATTTCTTCAATTTGGTGGTTTAGATTTTGGAAAATTATAAAAGAGGGGAGAATGAGAAAGGAAAGTGGTGGTGTAGGTGGGTAAGGAAATGAGTGAAATTAAAGGAGGGGGTATAAGAGTGAAAATGAAAATGAAAATAAGGGATATTTTAGACTTTTCACGTTGATTTAACGTATTTTTTCACAGAATGACTTCAAATTTTAACGAAAATAAAATGCAAGAGTGTTTTAATATAATTTTAAAAATATAAAGACGTATTAATATAATATGAAAAAATACAGGGGCGTCATTATAATTAATCCAAAAATTTAATCAAAATAGCAAGCTTTAAAATATTCAAACACGTGATATAATTTTTCATATTATCTTTTAATTTGCTTTATCACGACCAAAATTAGTTAGTTCTAATAATCCACCCATTATTCTTGTTTGAAATTTTTTTATAAAAAAAATTAATTTCATTAATACTTTAATTTTCTTAATATATAATAGAGAAAATTTGGTTGTAACTTCTAGTGAGATATGATTGAATGATTGCTGTTATATTATACCTAATTTGATTATAATTTCAGATACAATCAAACGCTGTATTTATTGATTTGAGTTCAAATATACCTAATTTTCAGTCTATATTGATGTTAAGAAAAATATTTTATCCTTTAATTAAGATTTTTTTTTTTTTTTGGGGGGTGAGAACCTTTAATTATAAATATTAACGTATTGGGTATTGCAGTGACTTTATTATAATCAAATTCTCAATTATTAATGCATTAATAATAATTTGGAATAAATTGTAAAAATGAAAAATATAATATAAATTTCAGCACAGCATACATTGAGAACTTCAAAATCTTGTAGTTGTTTGGACCTAGCTAACTTCAGGATATGTACACAAATAACATCAAAAAACTATGTGCACCTTATTAATATATAGTACATTCCAAGGTAGGCCTAGAAAATGGTAACAGGCAGGACCCTTTTCAAACCAGTCAGAAACTCGAGCTTACCTGCCAGAGCCATTGGAGGAGAGAACTCTTAGCAGGTTAACAGGCTTTCAAAAATAGAACAGGATTAAACTAGGGGGCGAGTTCTTGCTGCTAATTCCTGCGCCACGAATCGCATGGCAGGTCGTTCCTCTGGAGTTGTACGCGTGCATGCTAAGGCAACCTGAACTACAAAAACAACCTCCTCTGCCAATTGGCCTGTAGGAGATGGAAGCCGTTGGTCTAGCACATCCTTTAGGAACAAGTCTGGATCATTTGACATTGATGGTTTTGGTGATGACATTGAAGCTAAGAGCTCTCCTGGGTGCCTTCCCATCATAACTTCTAGTGTCACCACTCCAAAGCTATAAACATCGCACTTGTCCGTAACTCGCATTGTAAGCGCCAGCTCTGCACATTATTGAGCCAGAAAAAAAAAAAGTCAAACGTCAGAAGCATTTAGTTACTGAGATGGGGCAAAAGGTTCAGCAAAATGCAAGTAATTGTGATTTCTTTGGTAAAAATGGAGGCAGCATATTAGCATTATATGCAAAGGTTTCAGGAAGTGTTGCATAGTTGCTCCATTTCCTACATGCTATGTTGCCCATTACTGTATTATCAAAGGCTAACAAAATCATCTTTGGACTAGCAACTCAATAATTAAATGCTTGCCTATAGTGCAAAAGGTCAAAGACTCGAACTCCCATCCCCTCTCCTCAAAAAAAAAAAAAAAACAGATTGAAATCTTTGAAGGATTTAAATTTTTCAAGGAATATAAGCACAAGCACCTAGTTATATTTCAAAACATCTACAGTGACAATAACAAGAATGTACAACTTGAACTATTAGTTTACCTGGGGCCATGTAGCCATATGAACCCGCAACTGCAGTCCAGTTGGATGAATCTGCATTCAACAATCTTGCTGTGCCAAAATCTGAGAGCCGTGGCACAAAATCTGACTCGAGCAAAATATTATTCATAGATATGTCCCTATGAACTATTGGTGGAGAGCAATCATGGTGCAAGTAGGCAATTGCATGAGCCACTCCTTGCACAATCTTCACCCTTGTAGCCCAACCAAGGTCCATTTCCCCTTCTACCCCATACAATAGTTTTCCCAAATTTCCTCTCTCAACATACTCATAAACCAAGTGCAAGCAGCCTCTCCTAGAACAATAACCATAAAGCTTGATGATGTTCCGATGCCTAACTTCTGTCAACATTCGAATCTCATTCTCAAAACTCTGGAGATTTATTGCTGGAATATCACTGGAATCTGATATATTAAGTTTCTTGACCGCAACAACTTGACCTGTTGACAATACAGCTTTGTAAACGCTTCCAAATCCTCCTTTTCCAATGCAGTATTTCTCATTAAAGTCATCAGTAGCCTTAACAATATCCCCAAATGTGAATTTTCCTTCTCTTTCCCATATCATCGACTCAGAACTCTCACATTTATTAGTACCTTTGTTCTCTTCATCATGGAGTTCGGTCTTGTGGCGAGATATTAAGACTACAACAACGATTACTGTTGTCGCTGATAAGACAGAAATTGGAACAATGACACCAATAAGAACCCTTTTGTTATCATTTGAGGATTTGCCATTTGATGCTAGTGGATTGCATGGAGATAAGCCTTCTACCTTTCCACATAAGTCTGAGTTTCCAACAAAAGCTTTTGCAGATGCATTTTGGAACATGCCACCAGTTGGGATAGGTCCTGTCAACTTGTTATAGGAGAAATCAATAGAACGCAGACTAACCATACCAGTTAATGCTGTTGGAATTTTTCCTGAAAGACTATTGTGTGAGACATTGAGATTTTCCAATAATGTAAGCTTTCCCAGATTATCAGGTATTGTTCCAGAGAGTGAATTGCTGCTCAGATCCAACAAGTACCGCAGTGAGTTCAAGTTGCCCAGTTGAAAAGGTATTTCACCTGATAGATTGTTGTGGCTCAAATCCAGGCTTGATAACTTCTCACAATTCCCAAGCTCTTCTGGTATGTTTCCAGACAGCTTGTTATCAGATAAATCAAGAGATTCAAGGTTTGACAAATTGCCCAAACTCTGAGGGACAGCTCCTGTCAAATGATTGTTGCTCAAGTTGAGCTTGAATAACGTGCTCAGATTTTCCAGTTCAAAGGGAATCATCCCGCTCAAATCATTTGAGTCCAGAGTTAAAACACCCAACTGGGTCAACTTCCCAAGCTCAGCTGGGATTTCACCAGAAATTCTATTTTTATCCATCTGTAAATTGGTGAGATTTTCACATTCTCCCCAAACAGGTGAGATTTCACCAATAAACTGATTTCCGCTAAGAGAAATGAAGACAAGTTCTGGATGAACTCCAAAGGTATCAGTGATATTTCCGGTGAACTGGTTCCCATCCAACCGGACTCTAGTTAAGCTTGAGCAATTCCTCAAGCAGGTTGGCAATGACCCTGTAAAATTGTTGTCATTAACTGTAAGTTGTTCAAGAGCCAAACCACTACAGATTTCAGGTGGCAATTCTCCAGAGAAGCTGTTGTTTGAAAAGCTAGCATATTTCAGAGAACTGTACTTGCCAAGATCGCTTGGGATGCTACCAGAGAAATTATTAGTGAACAGATTGATCGACTCTAAAGAACTAAGACGTGAAATGGTATCTGGCAACTCCCCATGCATCTGGTTATTGCTAAGATCTAGAGTTATTAGGGATGTCATATTTCCAATATCAGTTGGAATTATTCCACTGATATTGTTAAAGAAAAGATTCATGGTTTGAAGATTTGTGAGATTCCACAATGTTAAAGGAATAGGTCCTGAAAGTTGGTTTCCTGAAAGGTCTAGACTTTGCAAATAATTCAAATTTCCAATCTCATGGGGAATCAAACCGGAGAATGTATTATTATAGAGGAAAAGAAGATTGACATTTGTCAATTGTCCGATTTCTGAGGGAATATTTCCAGACAACAAATTATTTTGAAGTTGCAAAGACAGCAATTCAGGCCAATTGGTAAAAAGATAAGGCGATATCTCACCTGTGAGAAAGTTATCAGATATACCCAGATTGACCATTTTGCTCATATTGGACAAGGACACGGGCAATTCCCCACTTAGTTGATTCAAGGCCAGTGCCAAGTAAGTGAGATTAGTACAAAGGCCAAGCTCAGTAGGAATTGTGGAATTTAAGGCATTCATTCGGAGATCAAGTACTTCCAAATTCCTGAGCTGGCCTAAAGAAGATGGAATGCTCCCTACGAGTGAATTGTTATACAACTCCATAATTTCAAGAGTAGACAACAAACCAATACTTTCAGGAATTTGACCACTAAACTTATTATTTGGTAGATGAAGATGTTTGAGATTGGAAAGCTTGGAAATGTTTAATGATAATGGTCCTCGGAACAAATTGTCAGTGAGATTGAAATATTCAATCTTTCCCAGATTAGTATATGCCCATTCCGGTATGTTGCCGGTCAACTTATTGAATGACAAATCCAGAAAGGTCAAGTTCTGGCAATTGGATATAAAATCAGGGAATCCTAAAGTAAGTTCATTGAGATAAAGGCTAAGATGCATCAATGAAAGCATACTTGAAAATTTAGACCAATCAGGGGTTTCCAAGAAGTTTGCTCCAAGGTCCAAGTACCATACCTTTTGAAGATTGCTAATCTGATAAGGAACAGTACCGTTGAGATTGTTGTTAAAAAGAGAAAGAAACTGAAGCTCTGTTAATCTCCCAATCTCCACAGGTATGATGCCAGCGAAATAGTTGCTGCTCAAATCCAAGTAAGTGAGCTTGGAGAGGCTACCAATAGCTGATGGTATCATTCCTTCAATATTGTTATTCTGCAGGTCAAAACTGGTGATGTTTTCAAATGAAGAGAAGTTGAATTGGGTGAGTGTTCCAGTAATGTTTAGATTGGAGAGGTTTAGTTTGGAGATTGTTCCAGTGGTGTCACAAGAAATAGCAGTCCAGTTGCAAAGGTTTTTGAGATTGGTGAGGGACCACGAATTGAGAGAAGGAGGTGAAGAAGATAAGCTGCTTCTCCATTTGATGAAGGCTTCTGCTTGTGTTCTTGGTGATGAATTAATCTGAAATGGAAGCAAAGAAAACAGAAAGAGAAAATAGAAGAGAAGTGAAAGCTTTTGAGTTGTACTCATGCTTAGCTACTTGAGTTCTATATGATCTTGGGCTATAATCTTATATAGAAAAGGAGGAAAACACATCAAAACTGTAATAATTAGCTAAATATTTAGGACTTAACACTTCAATTCATAAAATAATCAAAGTCTATATATGCAGTGGACCTTAAAATTTCTGGGGAGAAAAAAAGAAAATAACATCTAAAACCAGCTAAAATAACATCCAACTTTACTTTTAAATTGGACTTGAGAAAAGGTTTATTACGAACTAAAATTATGCAACTAGGAGCATATAATCAAATGTTGACTATTGTTAAATAAACTGGCCCTCTTCAGTAATTGACTTTAAACATATAGATCAAATTCAACTATTACATGTCACTGATATCTAACTCCCTCCGTCTTTCATATAAATCTCCTGCAGTTTCTGGGTAGGTGTAAATGGATTATTTTGTCAACGGGTATTAAATTCTTTGGTGTGAACTCTTTAATTTTATTTCGACTTTCTGACTGAGCTTCAAGTTAAAGTTTACAGCTTTCACTGAGTTGACTAGATAAATACTATATTATACTGGGTACTAGTGGGGGCGCCGGAGGCAATCATTTGGTGAATTCATGATCATTAAATTAAATTAAAATAATTAAATTAAATTAAAATTAATAATTGTATAATTTATTTAATGTGATTTTATTTAAAAAATTAAAATAAATTAAAAATTCGATTTGATTTATATTTTTAATATTTTTTTAATTTAAAATTGAATTAAAATTATATATATATATATATATATTAATTTTTATTATTATTACACTTAAATATATTTAATTTGATTTTATATATAATCATATTTTTTAATCTAATATTAATTTAAAATTTAAAAAATATTATCAATGAAAATTAATTAAAAATAAATAAATAAAATCTAATTTTTGAAAAAAAATATAAATTTTTAGATTTGTTAATTAATGGAATAAATAAGTTTTATATTATACAATATTAAATTATTTTTGAAAATTTTTTATTACTAATATCTTATCGATGTTTTTTCTTATATTTATGATAAAAAAAAATACGATTTATAAAAAGTTATTTTTAATTTGAAACCGACAAATCAAAAATATTCAAACCGAATTAAATTGATAATTTCATTATAATGATGATTTGATTTGATTTAAAAAAAATTTAAAACTAAAAATATTAATTTAATTTAATAACAACTCTTCAAATCGATTAAATCAAACTGATACCTCTAGATATATATATATATAATTACAATTATTTTAATATCCCTATCAGTATTTCATGAACCATATAAGATACCTGCGACATTTTTAACATATAAATTAGTTTATGCCAACCTCTAATTATTAAGAGGCAATACCAAGTCAAGGCCACTAAAATTAATTAGGTTTTCTTTCACAATCTTTTTTTCTTAGTTTATTGTTTCTGAAAATATTATGACTGATAGCTCAATATTATTATATTTCTAATTATGAGAATGTTAAAATCGTAATAAAATAATTATCTGTTGTTAAATAAAATTGAATAATATACTTCAACATTAAAAAATTAAAATTGAGCTTTGCCATTTTAAAATATAGTCATATTTTCTTTTTTAGATATTAGTTTAATGGGTAAATGTTAAATATACACTTCATTAATTCACATCACTATCATCACACATTAATTACATTTTTATTTTTTTCTATATTGAAATTATAATCTTAACTAAAAATAGAAGTAGTTTAAAAATTATATAATATGAGTATTTTAAATAACTAATATGATAAACTAAAAATAATTATATTTTTTAATTTATGTTTAAAATGAAACAGAACTATAGAGGAAGTAATTAATAAAATTTATTGAATATTAATTAATAGAGATTTTAGTATATTTCTCTCTCCTAATAGCATTTTTAGCGTTGTTTTATTATCTGTTGGCTGTTGATCTAAACAGACTCTCTCTTTAACACTCATTCTCCCAAGTATGAAACGTAAAAACACATTAAAAAATAACCCAAATCCCCAGATCAAGAATCCTAACGTAAAACTACAATTTCGTTTGAATCGATGGCCGGAGTTGGCGAATGACTTGCAATTCCTCTTTGCAAAAGACATCAAGAATCAATGGGTAATTCTGACATGCGCTTCTTTGGATGAAAGAATTTTGGTGTAAGTGAACCTTAATGGTAATTTATCAGTTTTATAAAGATTTTTGGATCTCATTTGATGCCATCAAGTCATTTTCAATTGTCTTGCTTTCTTATCTGCTAGTGGTAATATTGAGATATATCTTGACTTTATTGCTAACGAGGGATAATTGGGTAATTTGGAGAATCTGAATTATTTATAATATTTTTTTTAATCATTTTAATTATAAAAATTTAAATCAATTAATATAATTAGATTTTTTATTTATATATATGTTGAACTTTATTTTTGTAATGGGATAATCTCAACAAGATCATCAGTAATAATTTACACATTCATATTGAATATGAAGTCAAAATACTATTTGGAATCCCTTAATTAAGCTCCTTTTTTAGTTGAATCTGGCTTTTTGAGTTGGTGGTCAAGTTTTTGTTTACTCGTTTGTTGCTGCGGATTCTCATTAAATCTGTATATAAATATCAAGTGGAGGTTTTTTTTTTTTTTTTTTTCTGCGGTAGTTTGGCTATAATTATTAATTTTAATTTTATTTTGATGCTCTTTTATTAAAATGTTGAGTTTATTAAGGTTTTTAGTTTGTTTTAGATTATAAAGGAAAATACAATCTTTATTCCACAAGATAAAAAAAATATATATATAATTAATAAATATTTATCATTTGAAAATTTAATGAATAAGAAAAGATATTAGTTTTTAATTAAGGATAAAATAATATTATTTAAAATTAATTTTAATAATAAATAAGTAAAATTTTTTATTCCCTCAATTTTAAAGAAAAAATGAGACGTGTTTAAAAGAATAATTAATTTCTTAATATTATTTATTATCTAAATTAATTAAATTTTCAAATATAAAATAACTCTTATCTCACTTATTTTTTTTATTTTTTATTTTATTTCAACTCTTAAAGAGAGTTTAAGAGGAAATTGTTATTAGGAGAGAAAAATTTGGAGTTTATGAGAAGTGGTCCAACTTAATTTTTTTAAATAAAAAAAAATCATGTTGCAATGTCATTATCACAAAATGACTGGAATTTATTAAAGTATATATAATTGAAACACTAATTAAACTTTTGTGATTCTATTGAAACAAATTGATGTTCAGTGACTGCATAGGATTAGTAGCATAGTTTAGTGAGCATGAGCGCAATTTACCCTGAATTAGTGCATGACACCCTGAATCATAGCATAAATACTAATTATATAACATTACAAATAGTAGGTTATTAATATATAGAAAATGCCCAACACAATGTCTATCACTAAGTGCCAGGTAAAGTAATAATCATGCCTACCTAAACATAGATAAGATCGCAAGAAGGTTTAAATCAATTCCACTGGCAATTCTAATGGGACACATTTATATATATATATATATATATAGTAATTAAACATGTGAATCATTTTTTAGTTTTTAATATCATGAAGTAAAGAGCACCCCTCTGAGTGGAGTAAGAGATAAATAATAATAATTAAAAAAAAAAAAAAGTAATAAAGCAAAGCAAAGCTTGCAAGGGGATTGCTAATTGCTAAGAGCCCTAGGCCCTAGCATCACTGACAGTAGTACATGTGTAGAGATCTTAATGATAAGCCTATTGACTGAAGTAATAATATAATTTGAAGTTTATTCTTTTTTACTTTTTTATTTTAGATTTTCATTATTAGTCTGGAGGCAATTAATTAGGGGGAGCAAAGGAAGCAACAAATTGAAGATGTGATATACAGTAAAACGAAATTAAAACTCATAATTCATATTAGCTTGAGAAAACACTTTGTTTTACTAAAGAGTTTTTTTTTTTTTTTTTTTTTTTTAATCTGTGAGGTGTTCAGGTTTAAAAATATTTAACTTAATAAAAATTTAAATATAAAATCTCTGAATATAAATTATTCTCATGCAGCAATTCAGTGAAGTTATAAAAATAAAACGAATAATTTTAATTGATAATTCTAAAAAGTGTAGTTAATTTTTCGTAAATGCCCATCTGGCCTAGATTTTTAATTAGACCATTCCCTCTCTAAACCCACCCTATCCATTATATCATAAATGAAGAGAATAAAAGAATTCGATCCCTACCTTCTCGTCATTTTAGTTGATTTTCTTTTAAGATGTTATATTTCTTTCAAAATCCACTCAAACAGAAGCGTTACTTAATTACATGAAACGATGAAGTTAAGCATTTAAGCATCATCAGACTACTTACTAATTGACTTGTACATTCACATGCATTAAAAAGCAAATGAAATCATAAATTAAAGACTTAAAATATTAACTTAATAATAAGTGTATATTTATCGGGATACTTCTCAATGCCCAAGAAAAAAAAATAGTAAAATACTTTTGCTACCTTTAAACATTAATTTAAAAAAAAAAAAATTAATCTCTCTTAGATAATTTAAAAACAGCAGAGAGAAAATGAGCAAGTCAAGATTTGAAAAAATTATTTAATAAATTAGGTGTAATTGCACTCTGGAAAATAATTTTTCAAGATTTAAATATCTAAATTTTTAAATATTAAAGTACGTGATACAGTAAGATGGTATTGGTATGGTAGTTAGTTGAGAATTATAGCACCAAAATAATTATATTCAAATCTTGAATGAAAAATCTAAACAAGCAAGGTAATGAGTACATATAACCCATCCACATAAATATACTTAAAAAGAAAAAAAATTCATTGTTAATGTGCTGAACTATTTCTCTTTCACCAGCTTTGAAAGTTTATTTTGATTTTTCTACATGTGACCAAAATAAATTAAAGAAGAAAAAAATCAGAAGACTTGAGAAATTTTTAACTAGAGACTGGAATTTTTATATTTTTATAAAATTTATAAAATTTTTTTTTCAATCGTGTTGTATTCTCTCTTACCAATTCATATGTTAATTAAAATTAAATCTTCTTTTTATAAATGAGTTCAAAAGATTTATTATATATTTAATATGTGTATTTAAGAATTAGCACCAAAAAAAATTATAATTAATCATAGTTAAATTTCATTTTTAATCATCATTAAGAATAAGTCACGTTGATATAATGAATTTCTATTACCTATCTAATTGACAACAAACCAAATCCACCAAAGAAAGTTCCAAGATACACCAACTCCATCATAGTCAAATGTCAACTTTTGACCACAAAAAAGTAAAAAGCATTAATATTAATGTGCGAAGAAAAATCATACAGATTGGTCCCAAAAGATAGATTTTCTTATTATTTTTTTCAAGTAATTAAGCAGGAAATTTCAAAGATGGAGAGTATGGAATCAGTACCTCAGCAATTGAATGCTCCTGCAATTGGCAATCCTTTTCTTGGCAAATTAAAAACTTTGCTTGTGTGAATTCTGCTATTCAAATATTTAACAAAAAGAAGATGAAATGAAAATTATGCTTAATATAAAACTCCAAGTAACGTAAAAATGAATTCATCATCCAACTCCTTCACCGCCATACGTATCTAATATGCCTTGACTATGTTAATTTTTTAACTAACTTGATAATCATATACACATTTAAAAATTAGAACCTTAGTGTATATACGCGTTTGTATGTCAATAATCAATAGACAATGTGTATAATTTTCACACACAAAAAGACTCTAGAATATTAGGTACCTTGCTGATATTTCATGCCATCTTAAAAGTCTTTGGATCAGAAGGCGATTGGAAAATCATGTGTTCATACTGTAAGAGTACTTGCATGCATATCATGCATTCGCATGGCATGACATCACCCCTAAGCTACCTTCTAAAATAGCATATCAATTCCAGGAAATCTCATACTTTTTCTTTCAACTATTTCTTCTGTTCTTCAGTTTCATCCAAGCAGAACCTGAAATAAAATATTCAAGAATATTAAAAAAGCATTCCACCTGGGATATAAATCATTATTTATTCAAGCTACAACAATATAATGTTGTTTAAATCTCAAATCATTAAGCCTTCCGAAGAAGAGGATTCTAACAACTTTGGTGCACCGAAATTCAATGGCTGAAAATGCTTTTAGAAAGTGCAACTTAATCCTGAATATTGTGACCATACACCATTTTTGACAAAAACAAACAGTCTGCAGAAATACATGTTTGTTACATGCATACAAGTCAAGCGATAAATATCTATACACATCACATCAGCTTGAATAAACCCATCAAATTGATTTTTCTGGGAACCACATGAAGAAAGCTCCTATATGCTTAAGTAATATAAATGACTTTTTGACTGCAACGTTTGCAACTTTCAAACGGCTCTTCTTGAGGTGGGGTGTTAGGTGTACTTCCAAAATAACACGAGACTTGAAAGAAAAGATAACAGCAAACAAAGGAATATTAAACCAAAAAAACTCAAACTTCCATTGTTCTGTTCTCATCTTTTCCTCAAAAGTCCCTCCTTTCAAAGGAGGAAAAGAAAAAATCAAGAGCAAAAGTTTTCAATCAAGTTGCAGAAACTGCAAACATGACAAAAACACTGGCACTACAAAGAATGGTTCATTTTCTTATTCTGTCTTCTGTTCTTGTGGGAATTAATGCACAAAAAGAAGCAGAAGCGCTGCTAAACTGGAGAAACAGTTTGAACTTCCCCGCTCTACCTTCATGGACGCTCAACAGAAGCAACAGCCCTTGCAGCTGGACAGGAATTCAATGCAATGTAGCAGGCAGCATCATTGAAATAAATCTCCAGAATTCAGGTCTGGATGGTACACTTAACAGGTTTGACTTCTCAGCCTTTCCCAATCTCACTTCCCTCAACCTAAATTTGAATAACCTCGTAGGAGACATCCCAAATGGAATAGGGAATGCAACAAAACTCACTTTGCTTGATCTGGGTAGCAACAACTTAACAAATATAATACCCCTAGGAATTGGAAACCTCATAGAACTCCAAGTTCTTCATCTCTACAACAATTCACTTACAGGTCCAATTCCACATCAGCTTAGCAGTCTACGAAAAATGAGGCTTCTCAATCTTGCTGCAAACTACTTGGAAGATCCTGACCCAGTTCAATTTAAGGGTATGGCATCTTTAACAGAGCTTCGGCTGTCCTATATCCTTCTAGAGAAGGTTCCCACATTTATCACCAAGTGCCAAAAGCTCATATTTCTTGATCTTTCTGATAATCTTATAACGGGTCAGATCCCAATGCAGCTGCTGAATCCTCTGCAAAATCTGGAATTCCTAAACTTGACTGCAAATTCATTTGAAGGGCCTTTTCCCACAGAAATAACAAATTTTACAAAGCTTCGACACCTGAGGCTTGGAATAAACAAGCTTAATGGTACTATACCAGTTGAAATCGGACACCTGTCAAAACTTGAAGTGCTCGAATTGCACGAGAATGAGTTTTATGGGCCACTACCCTCTTCAATAGGAAACATGGGGGTGCTTCAATATTTAAGTCTTAGATCAGCAGGTCTAAATTCTAGCATCCCAAAAGAACTTGGTTTGTGCACCAACCTCACTTATTTGGAACTATCTTCAAATAACCTTACTGGTCCATTGCCTCTTTCCTTGGCCTCATTAGCTCAAATCAGAGAACTGGGCATTTCTAATAACAAACTATCAGGCCAAATCCACCCATATCTCCTATCCAACTGGTCAATGCTCATTTCTTTGCAACTCCAAGTGAATGATTTATCTGGAATGATTCCGCCTGAAATCAGAACCATACATAACCTCAACTATCTGTTCCTTTTTCAAAATCAATTATCTGGCCCAATACCTCCAGAAATAGGAACTTTATCTAATTTGCAGGAGCTTCAATTGGCCAACAACTTCTTCACCGGCTCTATCCCTTCAACCATTGGAAATCTATCAAGTCTGATCAGATTAAGACTTTTTGGTAACCAACTCAATGGAACGCTTCCTCCTGAAATAGGTAACATGAAAAGCTTAGAAGAGCTAGACTTGAGTGACAACAACCTGCAAGGAACCTTGCCTTCATCAATAACAAGCTTGAAAAACCTGGTTATATTAAATGTTGCGTTCAACAGTTTCTCAGGAATCATTCCTGAAGGTTTTGCCCCCAGTTTTTTGAGAAATGCAAGCTTCTCTCACAACAACTTTTCAGGAAAGGTTCCTCCAGGAATTTGTACAGGAGGAAACCTTGTATACTTGGCAGCCAATAAAAATAATCTCATGGGAAATATCCCTGAAAGTCTTAGGAACTGCACAGGGCTGAACAGAGTCCGACTTGAGCAGAATCTTCTGGATGGAAACGTCACAAATGCATTTGGCATATATCCTAACCTGGAGTTCATAGACTTGGGAGACAACAAGCTCTGTGGTATGTTGTCAACAAACTGGGGACAGTGCATAAATCTTTCATACTTCCATGTATCTGGCAATAAGATTTCAGGTAAGATTCCACCAGAGCTTGGAAACTTGACAAATCTGCAGAATCTCGACCTTTCTGGCAATCAACTGATTGGTAAGATTCCATTTGAACTTTTCACAGCTTCAAAGCTCAACAGACTAAATTTAAGCAATAATCAGTTGTCAGACCAGATACCAGCTGAAATTGGAATGTTGTCACGGTTACAATATTTGGATTTTTCACAAAACAAGCTAGATGGGCCCATACCAGAGGAAATTGGGGACTGCCAAGCACTTGTCTTCTTAGACCTGAGCAAGAACAGATTAAACGGAACAATGCCATACCAGATTGGTAATCTAGTTTTCTTACAGATCATATTAGACCTCAGTCAAAATTCCATGACAGGAGAGATACCCACACAGCTAGGGAAATTAATAAGATTGGAAATTTTAAATCTGTCTAGCAATCATCTTTCTGGTCCAATACCTCCCTCCTTTCAAGATCTCATAAGCCTTCAACACGTTGATGTAAGAGATAATAACCTTGAAGGTCCCCTCCCAGACAATAAGGCTTTTCATCAAGCCCCTAAAACGTCATTGGTTGGTAATCCTGGTTTATGCGGTGAAAAGGCACAAGGTTTGAGCCCCTGCAATAAAGACACTTCATCTGAAAAGCATAATGAAAGAAACAGATGGAAACTGATCATTGCCATTGTCATTCCAATAGTAGCTTCTGTAATTCTGTTGATTATTTTTGGTATTCTCATCTTCCAGCATCGTTTCAGAGCTGATCAAGACAAAACAGAAAAGAATTTTAAAGGCAGAAGCTCATTTTCAGTGTGGAACTACAAAAGTAGAATAGAGTTTGAGGATATAGTTACAGCGACAGAGAATTTTGACGAAAAACATTCCATAGGAAGAGGTGGCCAGGGAAGTGTTTATAAAGCAATACTTCCATCAGGAGACATTTTTGCTGTCAAGCGCCTTCACCCTTCAGAGGACAATGTGTCCTTTGATGAATATCAAATGAAGACTTTCAAGTCTGAAATGTACTCACTCACTGAGATTAGGCACCGAAACATTGTAAAAATGCATGGATTCAGTTCCTTTAATGGGTCCTTATATTTTGCATATGAGTTTGCAGAGAGGGGAAGCTTGGGGGAGTTGCTGCAGGAAGAGAAGGAGGCAAAGATTTTGAACTGGGATTTGAGATTGAAGGTTATTAAAGGAGTGGCAAATGCACTGTCTTACCTGCACCATGATTGTATACCTGCTGTTGTACACCGAGACATATCAGGGAGTAATATTCTCTTGGATGCAGACTTTGAAGCTAAGATATCTGACTTTGGGACAGCAAGGGTGCTGAGAAAAAGTGAATCTAACTGGACAGTTCCGGTTGGTTCATACGGATATATTGCTCCAGGTATTTATAAAACCACACCAATTACATAAGCAGCATCTTCTACACTGTATACTCATTTTAAAATGCAAAAGAATTTAAAAAGAAACTCCAACTTCTTTACTATCCATAACATATCAATCAAAACAACTATCTTTCCACTGAATTGATAAAATCTAGTCGTATGGTTTTAAGGCCCGCTAAAAATTCAAATGATAACAAGATCCAAAACTTAAAGCTTTGATGCTTATACTTAAATTTTTCTCTTTGGTGTATTTAAATGGTGCAGAACTGGCTTCTACAAGCAAAGTGACAGAGAAATGTGATGTGTTCAGTTTTGGAGTCGTTGCATTAGAAGTGATTCTAGGGAAGCATCCTCATGAACTACTTTTATGCCTGCAATCTGGAGGGTATAATATGCACTTTTCATATATTTTAGATAAGAGGCTCGCTACTCCAACTGGACCCATAGCCCAAGAGCTGGTTTTAGCAGTGACCCTCGCTTTGTTATGCATACGTGAAAATCCTATGTCACGGCCTACAATGCATCAAGTTTCCAACGAATTGTCAGCAGGTACAATTTTCCCCCTACTTGCACCTCTTCAAATGCTTACATTGCAGGATTTGATGGATGTATTTTCACACATCACTACCAACCGGGTATCAAGTTCCCATGAAATGTTAGCAGTAGCAAGCACATGTAATCAAGGCACCTTCAGATTTTGAAGAACAAGATAGATGTATTTCAAGACATAATCCATCAAGAAAGTTTGTTTACCATGTACTTTCATCTATTGATTTATTCAACACCCTGAATCCTCTTTAATAAACTACAAATAGAAGATTGCTTCTCTGCACATATGGAGGGATAGATCTTCCAAAAAAGCAACCAATGAGCCTTTGGTTCAGTGGTAAAGTCATCTCCAGGCTAAGGTTGCGAATTCAAAACCCAATTAACAAAAAATAAAATAAAAAACAAAAAAAAGAAGAAGAAAAACAACCAAGTTATTGATCATACAGGGATCCGCAGATTGTGCAATAGATTCATAGCAGCAAATGGCAATCACATCTCATACTGTTTCCACAATTAAAAAATCAACATTTAATTACATAATTATTATTACTGATGAGAGAAATCTTAGAAGTAAATCCAATTCACAGAAAAACTTCCTAACAAAAATTAATTCACCTAAAGTCCAGCAAATGATCAATGATTAAGAGAAAAAAGCAAACATTAAGAACATTGTAACAAAATCACCTTTGTTCTCTGATAATTCGAGGCTGCCGATAGTTAGATCTAAATGAAACTGCATATCCACGAGATGCTGCAAATGGAGGCAACGTGCTTGTTTAAATGTCTAGCTTAGCTACAAACACGCACAGATAAAAAATAAAAATAAACAGATGGAGTAATTAATACTAACTAATATTAAATTGAAATATTATTCTATAAATTTATTTGAAGAAATAACACAAACCCGCGAATATCAGTATGAAAGAGAGGAAGAAGAAATAGTTTTTTTAATGCCTCCGCCATGGTCGGTTTCTTTCCAGCCCTGCAATTGATCAGCTCTAGAATCAACGTCGTCTCTGCTCTTTTTTTTTTTTTTTTTTGGGTCAACAACAAAAAAAATAATAATAAATAAATAAACATTCAGTTTTTTTAATGAGATAAAAATTTAAATAATTTTAAATAAATAAATTTAAAAATAAATTAAATAAATGAAAAGTAAAGATTATAATTCAACTAATTATAGTAAAATATAATTTTTTAATTTATATTTATTTAAAATAATTATTATAATTATATTTTATCTAAAATAATTATTTAAAAATAAAATTGATAAACCTTTATATATTCTCGTTGTTCGCCTTGTGACTATTTTCAAAATAGATTATTTTTATATAAAAAAAATAATATTTATAAATAATAATAATTATAGCCAAGTAATTTTCTCTCCAAGTTAATATATATGATTAAGATGAAATTATCATTATTAACTACAAGATAATTTAGATTTTTTACTTATTTATATATGTTGATTATAATTTTTTAAATTATTATATTTGAAAAATTATTAAATATGATATAAATATAATTTTACTATTAAATATATATATATATATATATATATATATATCTCCATTTATTAAATTTTATTTTCTTTTTGAAATATTATAATCACCTGTATAAATTAGAACTAGGAGTCCAACTATAAACTATATGTACTGTTACAAATATTATCATTATTAATTTAGCTTCTATTAGAGCTAGAACTCGTGAGCTCACGACTTAAAGAACAACTCAAGGATCGGTTCTCGAAGATGGATAGAGGCGGGAAAAGACAAAGACGTGCCAGTGAAGACCAAAAGCTATGTTTCACAAGCAAAGAAGATCATCCGCAGGCTGTTGTTGTAGTTACTGATGAAAAAGATGAAAATGTCCCTAAAAGTTGCCTGATGTGTAAAAGAAAAGGCGATTTGCGCAAGAAACTGCAGCCAAAGGTGCAATGGAATGATCAAGTTGGGAAAGAATTAGTAACTGTAATTGAGGCAGAAGAAGCTGAAGAGAAGGATAGCTAATGTGATTAGCTTCAACTTCTTAATGTTATTGTTACAATTTCGGCATTCGCAGTTTTGAGAAATTCAAAGTTGTTCTATCTAGCTACTCTGTTTATAGTCTTCTTCTAATTGGAAATTTGCTTTGTCTATTGGTTAACTAGTTCGTAAATCTGCGCCTATTTAAAAATATTTTTAATTAATTTGTATACGTCATAAAAAGGTAAATTATATACATATTATTTTAAAAAAAAGATATATAAATATAAAATTATTATATATTTATATTAATAATTATTATTATTTTTATAATAAATTTTTAAGTCGATTTTCTCTTTAATATTGTTATTTTTATATATTAATATAAAAATTTAAATTATCAATCACAGTATATTTAATGGAATAAAAAAATTATGAGATAATATAATAAAAAAATTATATTAAAATTATTATGTTATCTTACCTATTTTTATTTTTTTTATATTGTTAATTTTTCTTTATTTAATTTGTTCAAAGAAAGTTATTACATAAAAAAATTAAAATTTTTATATTAAATACCGTATTAATTATCTAACATTTTTTTTTATTATTTTTTAAATACTTAAAATTATACAAAAAAATTTTAAAAATAAATTTAATATACATATATTAAAAATTTAAATTGCATTGTTTAGACATATTCGTAGGTTAGGCCTTGAGCCTCAATGTGAAGAAAATTAAAGACCATGACCAGGCCTTTGGTGAGTGTCGAAATTTTCAAAGCCAGACCAAGCCCATCAGCAGGTCATTCACTGCGCAAGAGAGATCCAGAGCCAGATTATTGCTTCAATCCCTTCATGTTATTCACAACACTTAGTGCTCGTTTGGCATAGCTTATAGAAGGAAAAAAACAGTTTTTTTTTTATGAAAAACTGATTTTGATTCAGTTTATAGTGTTTGGTAAATATCAAAATTAATAAAAATAATTATCTGGATATCTAAAATTCAATTTTTTGGATAAGTTAGAAATTAAAACTTTTTAAGATAGCTGAATTTTAGATTAAACATGTAGCTGATTTTAAAAAATTGATAGACAAAAATATCATTCACTTTTATTAACAATAACAAATTTACCTATTATTAGTTTATAAGCAGCTTTTATATTGTATTTTACCAAACACAAATATACTGTTAATTGATTTTGGAAGTATCACTTTTAGAAATAGAATTTTTCCCCATATGAAAAGCTATTTTCATAAGCTGTGTCAAACTAGACTTAATTAATCTAACAGGAACATTGCTAGTAAAGAGAAGTGAATCAAATTCTGCATTCAGGCCAGATGAACTTCCAGAAAGAAATGTGGATACAATAAAATTAATTGAATTACATTTTATGAACAATCAATCTTCAATAAGACCAATAAAAGAATTACAACAGCAAGCACGCATATCACAGTCCACAGATAATAATGAATTCACAAGCCAACGCAACAAAATAAAGAAGAAAGACACCCACAAACAACATTCAAAGATTGTTCAGAGAACATTAGAAGTGTGAACACCTCCATTTAAAGCTCTCTCCAGCCTGGTCTCAAATGGAGTAGAGTGCCAATTCACTCTCTGGTCCTGCAGACCCATAAAACTCAGTTAAGTTCACTATCATCAGCTACTAATGCAAAACAATTCCCACAAAATTTTCACTTGACATGTACCTCCCTGTACTTGCTGGTTGTATTTGGTATTCCTTTGAAAGAAGAAGCTGAGCCAGAATCCTTCCCAGAGCTACTGTGATTCCAATAAGTGCCAACAGTCCCAATGATAGGCACCTCATCAGGACTACGACTAGGTGACCTTCTTGGTGAAGAAGAAGCCGAAAACTGTTTAAGCTCTTCCACAGTTAGTGCTCCTAAAATAGGTCTATCTTCAAAGCTTCTTGGAGAATTTGATCCCAAGGACATGCTTTTCTCAGGTGTAATGGTATTGAAACTAATTGTGCTAGTCTTGTTAATCGGTGTGCTCTCTGATGAACCCAGCCAGTTGGATAAACTAGCATCCACTGCTGCTTCTTGGTTTGATTTCTTAGATTGATCAGAATTACCTTTGAAACTGAATGACAATTCCCTAAAACTAGGTGCAGAGCTAAAGGAAATTCGCGGTTCTTGACACAGTGTGAGATTTTCTTTCTGCTGCTGCAGTGTTGGTGTCCCTTTAGCTTGCACAGCCTTCCATTGAGTCAGATTTTCAACTGGGTTAAGCACAGAATGCACATAACCACTCCTATCTCGAGCATTCGGACCTGGCTTATCATCTCTCTCAAGCAAACTGCTCATCACAGGAAGACTATCAACCTCCTCAGTAAAGGGTAGTGTTCCTTTAACCACAGGCACTTTAGACCTTGATTCTAAAATTCCATCATCTTCATAAATATCATCATAATCATCTTCATCCTCATCATCTTCGTCTTCAATATCACTTTCTCCATAGTCCAATTCATCATCACTGTCTCTGCAATTCTGGTATCTATGATTGGAAGGATAAGATCCTGATGAGCTTGACGTGACTGAACTATCTTCAGAGGAGGACTGAGATTGGCTTAGTTTTGCTAAATTCTTCTCCTTTTCCTTCTCCTTTTCCTTCTCCATTTTTCCTCCATCTTCTTTCCCTGCAAATGACTCTGTGGATTCTTCAACCGAAATGTGTTCGTAGGTTGTCACATTCGAATTGAATGTTACTTTCTTTCGAGCACTCAAGCTCAATTGCTCGTCAGAGTTATCCCTATACTCAAACCTAAATGTCAAAAAACCAATAACAAATCAAAATTTAAACAGGTTCTCTATGAAACATATTACAGGGAGAAAAAGTAAAGGTAGTGAAAGCTCAAAAGCCTTAACTTTATGATTACTCACCCTATTTCTGAAACTGAGTTAGTGGGTTTTTCTTTTTCAGGGTGGTTCTGTACCAAAGAAACGGCAGATTGTACTGGATTATACGCTGCATATCTCTGCAATGGAAATCATAACTCAGAGTAAATAATCTACAAATCGAAGCTCTGTTTGGTTGTTACATAGAAAATCAAGGGAAACAACCAAATCAAAAAATTTAAATCTTTTATTGACCCAGAAATATAAAACCCTGTTTCAATTAAGCCTTCATCCAACTAAATCCAAAGAAACAAAGCGAAAAAAGAAAATTTCCATTGAGTTTCTCTCTCTGTTTCTTGGATGCCAAACAGAGGATGAAAAATTTTGAAAACCCATGATGAGAAGTAAAATTCAAGTATAGGTAAGGGATTTGGCTTTACCTGGTCCCGAGGTTGAACCTTATGCCTCCGTTTACGGCGTTTGCGATCTTTGGAGGAACCAAAACAAGCAAGAAAGCAACCCATTAGAGAAATCAAGCAATCCCTTTTTTCTCTAAGCCTCTGTTTCTGGAAAGTAGCGGTTAATGGGTTATTTAGGGAGGGGAGAGATTTGGTTAATGGATCTTCATTGTTACAGGAGCAGGAGCGTTGGGGCGAAGGCGGTAGGGACAAAACGGTCAAGAGAATTTGAAGAAAAAGGCAGAGTGTCTAGGGTTTTGTGATTTTAGAAAGGGAAAAAGAAAGTGACCGTTAGGATTGTTCAGCGAATAAGTGATTGTGTACACAGCCTGTAAATTTTTGGATTTTTGCAATTTTGCAAACTATTTTTCTATTGTATCAATGGACCGTTAATCCCCTTTGGCGGGTCCGGTTGTTGAAGAACGTGGATTACGCCCTTTACCTCTTGGCCTAATAATGAATTATTAATTTATTATTATGGAATTTTCCGCTCCATTTATTTTGCGAAAAAAATATTTTTCTATGTATAAATTTGAAATTAAAATTTTTAATTTTAAATCTATATATAATTTAAAATATATAAATTTATAATTTTTTTTTTTATGAATGATGTTAAAATTTTAAATTTTAAATTTTTAAAAAAATATAAATTTTAGATTAAAAAAAATAATAATAAATTTAAAATAACTACGTAAAAAATTTTGAAATATTAAATTTTTAAAAGGTTAGATTTTACTATATATTTAAACCAAATTCAAATTTATTTAATCTTAATTATTCAAATAAATAATTTAACCTAAATTCAAACCTATTGTTTAAATTTTTATTATCCGAACAAACCATAAAATTTAAAATATTTTGAAAGTTTAATTAATAAAAAATATTTTCCTTATCAATGAAAATTTAAGTTATTTTTAAGAAAAATGATTTTATTCTTTTATAATGACAAGTTATTTTCTAAATTTTGACAAATTTATTATAATAAAAGAAAAGATATAAATATAAACTTATTAATTGTCACTGATACTGATTACTAGTGACCATCAATAACCAACAATCACCATCGATTACTAGCAACCACCATCAAAAGCTTAAATATATTTAAAATTTTATAAATTAAAGTTTTAACATTATGATCAAACAACATACAATTAATATTTTAAAAAATATTTTTTCAGATAAATATTTTTTTTCAACGATAAGTTATTTTTCGCGAAATAAACGAAACCTATAATTTCAATAATTACTTGAAGTTTTGTGAAAAAAAAATATATATACATATACAGGTTTTTTTAAACTTTTAATTTTAATATCTTTTATTTTTGCATAATTAAACATTTGAATAGAGATGTATTTAAATGTGTTTAATTGAAATTTATATAAAATTATAATATTTTAATATATTGCATATATTTTTAATTATTATTAAAATGAAAAGTACAATTATGATAACAACATGATTTTAATATTTTGTCGTATTAATTTATAAAAGTTTTACCATATCAAAATAACTTAAGCAATATGTTTAATTAAGTATTGAATGAGAATTTTAACCCGTTTGGGAGGTTTTTAACAACGAAAATGGAGGTTAAATGTAAGGACTAATGGAGGTTAAATCCCAACATCCACTAACCTTTAAAAGTCTATTTTTATTAATTAGTAGCAAATTGAATTGACTAAATATAAATAACATAAATTAATATATTTTAAATGGTTTTACATATATTAATCTCTCATTTTCTTTAAACTATCATAGTAAAATTAATTAATTTTCATTTAAATTTTAGTTCATAGTTTTCTTCATCTTAATTAACTTTTCATTTCATCCTAAAATTTTCTCCTAACAACATTAGAATATGAGAGGACAGAAGAAAGAATTTGCAACACTATTAGAATATTGTTGTGATTTAATGACAAAATTAAGAGAAGAGATTAGAATCCAAATAGTGCACGAAATAATATTACAAGTTTTTAATTAGTGATAAATATGAAATTACTTAAAATTAACTATGAAGGTTTAAGAGTTTGCTAATAATGATATCATTTGTTTGATCACATATGAATATTTGTAAAGAACTAAGGCTTAATCATCTTATTTATAAAAATTATTAAATATATTAGCATTAAAAATTATATCAATTTAGTCCATACTTTTTATACTAGCTAGTATCAATTAATTTTTTTTTTATTTAACCCAAAACTTTTTGTAAATTGTTAATTAAATATATTTGATACTAAATAATTTTAACAATTTCATCCATATATATATATATATATATATAATACTGGAATCAATTCTATGTATTACTTTGAGATTTTGAGTGTTTTGAATTTTAAAAAATATTAATAACAGTAAATGATTTTTTAGTGATTGAAATTAAGAAAATATATATTTTTTATTTCACCAATAATAAGCCTTATTAGTTGTTGCAAAGATTTGTATCGAATTCAAGTATAACTCAACAATTTATAAGAATTCAAGTTTGAATTTGAATTGGATTATAAGATAACTTGATTTTAACCATTGTTTTTAAAATCGGATAGGTTAAAGAACTGATAAAAATAGAGGATCAGAGATTCGATCAGAATTAAACTGGTTAAACTAAAAAAATCAATATATATATATATATATATATATATATATATATAT
>CANXYC010358719.1:0-20389 GCA_948193065.1 Aleurites moluccanus
GACTCTCAGTTGGTGAAGATAAAGAAGGAAGTGGAATCAGAGAGAGCTCCAGGATTCTATGTGAATGGCGGCTTGTTAAAGCATGGCAGCAGGCTATGTGTTCCAGCGGTGGATGGGTTAAGAGATATGATTCTTAGGGAAGCACATCATGCTAAGTATAATTTACATCCCGGTGCAACAAAGATGTATCATGATATCAAGAAATCGTATTGGTGGAGTGGGATGAAGAGGGATGTTGCTGAATATGTAGCCAAATGTTTAACATGTCAGCAAGTCAAGTTTGAGCATCAGAAACCATCTGGGTTACTCCAAGAGTTGCCATTGCCGGAATGGAAATGGGAGAGAGTGACCATGGATTTTGTGGTCGGATTGCCAAGAACTTCAAGAGGTTATGATTCGATATAGGTCATTGTAGATAGATTGACCAAGTCAGCCCATTTCCTACCAGTCAAGATGATCTATGGAGTTTCTCAGTATGCCCAGATCTATGTGGATGAGATTGTTAAACTTCATAGAGTACCAGTTTCAATCATATCAGATAGAGGTACTCAGTTTACCTCTAGATTTTGGCAGAAATTGCAAAAGTGTTTGGGTATTCAGCTTGGTTTCAGCACGGCTTTCCATCCGCAAACAGATGGGCAATCAGAGAGGACCATCCAAACTCTAGAAGACATGCTAAGGATGTGCATTCTAGACTTTGGAGGGAATTGGGATGCTCACTTACCATTGATTGAATTTGCCTATAACAACAATTATCACACCACAATTCAAATGTCTCCTTATGAAGCTTTGTATGGAAGAAAATGTAGATCTCCATTGTGTTGGGATGAAGTTGGAGAAAAGCATATTGAAGGATCGAAACTGATAAGGTATACTTCCGAGAAGGTTCCATTGATTCGAGAAAGATTGAAGAAAACTTTTAGTAGACAACAGAGTTATGCTGATCCGAAAAGAAAGGATCTTCAGTTTTCCATTGGAGATCTTGTATTTCTAAAGGTCTCTCCAATGAAAGGAGTTTTAAGGTTTGGCAAGAGAGGCAAACTGTCTCCAAGATTTATTGGACCTTTTGAGATCTTGAGCAAGGTTGGGGAGATTTCCTATAAGTTGGCATTGCCTCCTAGCATGGATAAGGTATATTCGGTATTCCATGTATCGATGCTTCGGAAGTATATAGCCGATCCTTCTCATGTGTTGCAAGCGCCGGAAGTAGATCTTCAACCGGATTTGTCATATGAAGAGATCTCAATTGCAATTGTAGATAAAATGGTTAAGAATCTTAGGAACAAGGAGATACCCATGGTTAAGGTTTTGTAGAGAAACCAAGTTATGGAAGAGTGTACATGGGAGAATGAGCAAAGCATGCAAGATAAATATCCCCATCTATTTCAGGCTTGAGGCAGATTATTATAAATTCGAGGACAAATTTATTTAAGGGGGGAAGAATGTAATATCTGCCATTTTGTAGTGTTTTTATTAATTTTGTATGTTTGGAGAATTAATTAATTTCAAATGAGAATGTTTGAGAATTTCAGAAATTTTGATATTTGCAGTTGCAGGATTTTGTGAGATTATTGTATGATTTTAAAGACATAATGTGGTAAAGTGTAAAACATAAAAGTTGTGAGTTTATATCTTAACTGTAATTCTGTAAAATGGTTTGGCAAATTCTGTGTGAGTGATGAGTTATGTTTATTTTAGCAAGATTGGTTTGGTTGAGTATTTCTGCAGGAAGTCAGTGTCTGTTTGAATTTACTAGGAATGACTAAGATAGAATTAGCTAAAGGTGTGAACATTAAAAATGTTCCTTTGTGTGTTGTGATGATGGCTGTAAAATTTCAGAATTTTTGGATAAGTATATCTCAGTGGAGAGTGATTTTTCTCAAGAATTTTCGGAGGAATTTTAAGACAGTAAGTCTTAATGACTTTTGGAGAGTCACCATGGTCTATGTGTTAGTCTTTATGATTTGAAATTTTGATATGTTGTGCCCCTGTATGTCTATTTTAAGTGGTAAAAAGAATCAGTAAGTTTGGACACTTATAGCTCACTTGCGAGCTGGTTAAGTGTGAGATGTCCAGAAAAGGTTTTAACTTAGCAGAGTCTTAGAGTGGTGAGCCGGCAAAATGCGAAGTGGCATTTTGCGAGCCGAAAATGCGAAGTGGTGAAGTGAGATTGCCGATGTGGCAATTGGCAAAGAAGCATATGCGAGGTAGCATGTGCGAAGAGAGTTTGGCGAAGAGGTTGGGCAAAGAGAGGTTGGTGAAGAGGTTTGGCAAAGAGAGTTTGGCGAAGAGGAAAGGCAAGGTGACATTATGCGAAGAGGAAATGTGCGAAGTGGAAGTTCGCGAAGCAGAGGTTAGCGAAGAGGCGAAGAAGCATTGCCGAGGTGGCATATGTGAGGAAGAGTTCGCGAGGAGAGTCTGGCGAGGCAGCATATGCGAGGTGACATGTGCGAGCTGGGAAATGCGAAGTGGGAATGGCGAGATGGCTTAGGCGAGGTAGCTTTGCCGAGGCTGATTGGCAAGCTGGCAAGCGTGTTTCTGGGCAGTGGCCTATTTAACCCTAGCAGCGTTTTCGCAATTTTTCCTTCTTTCTTTCTTCGATTAAATTATGTCTTTTCTCAGGATTAGTTTTATTTTATTTTCTAAGGCATTAATACTCAAATTAATGCATTAGACTTCTAGATTAGTCTATAATAAGGCAGAAATCATCAGATTTGAGCAAGAATCTCAGGAATTTCAGTGTTGAGGAAAATAAGATAAATTTTCTTCTTAAGCTATTTTCTTTAGATTTATGTAGGTCTATGGGTTAGGATAATTAATATTGGGTATATAGAATTTATTGCAAGTAATCTGAAGTCATTAATGGTAATTAATGTGGGAGAAATCAAAATATTGAGGCTGTCCAGAATTGTAATATGAACAGTAACTCCAAAATTAAATGTAGATTTTCTTAAAGAGATAAATAAAAGTTGTTATTGGGAATTAAGAATAGAGACTCTAAGATAATTAATTATTAGGAAATCATGATAAATATTATTGATTTGGAGAAAACCCTAATTTTGTATATTTGGGAAAATTTCTTAGGAGGAGGAAATCAAATTAAATGAAGAGTTAGAGTTGGAATTTGCGAAAAGAAATTTCAAGAAAAATTATATTAAGGTAAGTATGAATATTAATTTGTTTCTTGTCTATTTGAAATAATAAGACCAAGCATCTTTGATTTGTTCATTCACATATACTTATATATATTTATGTATATAACATAAATGACTTGATCAATTTTCTTGGATCAAGCTCAGATGATTCTTGTTTGTTAAAACCCGATTTGTATGATCTTATATGATGATGGTCTTGCGACCAATATGTTTCCTATGAGATTGAAACCCCATGACCCATGGATAGAACGCTTTTCCCAATGAGAGTAAATTCATTGGTCCATTGTGCACTTTGGGAAGCCCAGATGATAGGGTTTTTATCAGTGTTCCACCTAGAGGGGGCCATGAGCTCTAGGCGTATGCCTGGACAAGCATGTGTGCACGTTAAGGTAGCAAGGCTACTGATACGTATGTTATGACATGAGATTAGTTCTATCAGATGAGATTTGATAATGCCATTCTTTGTGGGCATTTTATATTTCAGATATGAACCATGATTTGATTTGTGATATGATTTGATATAGCCAAGTTATTATGAGAACCCATATTCCTTCAAGTAAAGCTTGTGATTCTTTCATATTTACATATGTATAAATATTTGTTCATAACCATGATTCGATATTCAAATTCTTGATTATAATGTTCATATCTTACTGAGTTGAAAGCTCACTCCACTTCTGTGGATTTCAAGTGATAGCATAGCTCGTGAAGGAGCTAATAGAGAAGATCCAGCTTCTTGATCCATTCTCCCAAGAAGTTTCATTGTAATAATTTTTGAGATATTTTGTATATTCATGGTACTATAACATGATATGTATTTGGGAGTATATTCTAGAGTTCCGTAGTCAATCATTAAGGATATCAATATTTTGATGTATGAATTATTATTTTATGGGTACTTTTATTTCTTGGTGATGTGAGATTCGTCTTTTGATCATTAAGAAACAAGAGAAAGCTATGAAATGATAATGATAAAGATATGATTAATATTTAATTGAATGTATGGAAATGATCATAGTATGATAATATCTATGATGTTGTAATTGATATATTTGTGTATGAGATTCATGATTTGTGAGTTTTACGAGTTTATGGTAGCCTTAAACTTATCTTTACCCTAGCACCGTCGCACCACTTGAATTGAGGTGTGACAACAATGCATATAAAGGATATTACAATTAGATTACAGATCTCAATTTATTTAAAAAATATAATTAAATAGTGTGAATTCTTAAAAAATTTAAAATTTTTTAAATTTAAATATGATTCATAAATAAATTTACCTTTTTTATATATAAAACAAAGTATTATAATTTTTTTTGTATTTTATTTTCTATTAGTTAAAAATATTATGACTATCTTAAATTGTATCAATTCATCTAACCTAAATATACTTTAATCAACTAATTTGAATAAGATTAGTGATGTTATTCAAATAATTTAGTATAAAATTTTTAAGAATAGCTTATGTCAAGGGCAAATCTATTTGGTAATAAGATGGAGGCCGCACCTAAAATAATTTATATCCTCTAATTAGAAGTTTTATATATAGTAGGCAGCTTTCAACTATAATGATCCTTTTCAAAACATTTATTACCATTAGTTTAAAGTTTCCTTATAAATTTCACTTTTTACTTAAGATGAATATACTTTTATAGTTACCTATTTAAGAAAATAAATTTTATAATAATTATTCTTAATAATTTGACAAATATTTTATTAATACTAATATAGGAAAAGTGCATTTTTTTTTATCCATGAAAAATTTATATATTTTAGGAGAATGGAAAAGGATTATATTTATGTTGATAACATATGTTAATTGAATAATGTTTTAAAACAATGATATAGAATGCTTTAAGTTTTTTATATATTTGACTTAACTTCAATTAGATATATATTATAAAGCAAATTATTTTAATAAATGGTACTATAATAAACCATACTTCTATACATATATATAAAGGTGAATTTGATTCCCGTTAAAACTCAAATTTAAGATATGCGTTTAATTTAAAATTTTTTAGTCTTATTGAATCAAATTCGTATTGGAACATAGAACAAATATTTAGTTAGCTATTTATAATATATGATAACTAATAGTTGTAACTATATGACTTATTGCTAATAAATAATAATCATTTAATAAAACTTTAATAATTGTTAAAGTTGATAAATAAAATGATAATAAAATACAATTGTTTTGATATATATGAATGAGTTATAAAAAAAAATATTAGTAAAGAAAATTATAGTTAATTTTATATATGTATTTAATAATATTTTATATTTTTAAATATAAATAATTATTTTAGTAATTATTTATTATTTGTATAGAATTACAAATAAAGATATTAAATAAGAATTCATTTTAGAAAAATAATTTAATAATGATATTTTTTTTTTATAGGAGTAATATGTTAAGGATAATATAGTAAAAATATAGGATAAACTATCAGCTAAAATGAAAAATGTCCAAAATGGAGTTTTTGGAATTAGCAATTATTAGGATACTTAATAACTATAAATAACTGATTGTTTTAATTTATCAAATGAGTTAAATTAATATTTTTTAAAAATATATTATTATTTAATAATATAGTCTCTTCCCTTAGCGGCCGTCTTTCTTTCCGTCTCTCTCCTCCTCCTTTTATCCTATTGTTTTTTTGTTTCCCTCATTCTCTATTATCATTTTTAATTAATGTTAATTACCTGCAAATAGTTATTTTATCTTGAGTTGTTTGTTAATATTTTGAATAATATTTTAATATTAGATCTAATTTTTTTTTTTATATTTATATTTATTTTGTTTTTGTCTTCTATTTGTAGAAATTGAAATTATTTTTCTTTATGCATGTTTGTTTGTTTTTTCAATATGAAGAAAAGTTTTCATTTGGTTTTTAACGATCGGACTCATCAAATTACTTGATATCAATTTTGAGTGGAGTATATTTCCCGTCAATATACCAATTACAGCTGTTGGACCGAATATTATTATTTTGATAATTTGGTCAATAAAATTTAAGGGTAAAACTCATTTTATTTGATTGTAATTTTTTTAATTACTTTTCTTGTGGTATATCCTTATTTTTATGAATAAAAGTCTCTTTTTTATAAATAAAAAAAAAAAATTAAATTAATCATTGGGAGTATTAAATTAATTATTAGGAGTAAAAAAATCTATCAATTAGCTTTCAACAACTAAACAAAATGTAGAAAAATTAATATTTAGATATAGTTTATTTATCAATTGTTAATGGGGGTGGAAAATGAATAAAATTTTTATTTATTATATTTAGGTGTTTAGTTAAATAAACGGATAAAATATAGCAATAAATGTTAATAATAAGTCTTATTTATCACTTACGCTTTTATTACTACATAAAAGTTATGAATAGGCTGGAATAATGAAACAATAAAATTAAAATAGAAAAATGGTTGGCGGATCAGTTGATCAAAACAACCGGATTAATTAAAATAATACTTTGCGAATAATTTTAATAATTAATAATATTTTCGATAACTTATAAATTTTTTGAAATGTTCCTTCTCTCTTGATTTAAAATTTAAATTTCATTACCTCTCTTTAATTAAAATTCAAATTTCATTATCGTTCTTTAATTAGTAATTAATTTTTATCATTTATTTTTAATTAATATTCAAATTAAAATCTCTCTTTTCAATTCTTGTAACTAAAAATTTAGTATTTGAAATTCAAAAATGAAATTTGAATTCTCCCTTCTATATTAACAACCAAAATTTAAACATCACATTCCTAATTAATTAAATATGGCCAACTAATTCATTGTTTAAAATTTTTAAATAAAAGGAAATAAAGTTTTTGAACCGAGGTACTCCATTTTTATCTTTAGCTGGAGTACCGGGCCACCGTTTTTATTTTCTTTTTTATTTTAGTTTTAAATATAGCCAGTATAATAAAAAATTAAAATATTATAAAACAAGGATTGAAATTTTTTCTTTAATTTCTTTTAAATATTTTTTTTAAATATGATAAAATATTAATTTTTTGAATAAAGGCTTTGAATATATTAATTGGATAAAAATTAGTGAATTAATTAAATTTATATATAATATAAAATTTAAGTAAATTTGATATTAAGTAGTCGATGAATATATATTAATAATTAGATAGAAATTAATAAATTAGTTAAATTTGTATATGAAACGTTGAATTTAGATGTTAAATTTGTTTATGAAACATCAAATTTAAATGATTTGAATCAAAATTAACTGATTAATATATTATTAATTTGATACAAATTAGTGAATTAGTTAAATTTGTACATGTAACATAAAATTTAAGTGATTAGATATAAATTAATCAATTAATATATTATTAATTGAATATAAATTAATAGATTAGTAAATTTGTACTTGTAATATAAATTTTAAATGATTTGGATAAAAAATAATTGATAAATATCTTACTAATTAAATTAAAAATTAGTCAATTAGTTAAATTTGTATATGAAATATCAAATTTAAGTGATTTTGATCTATATTAATTGAATATGTTATTAATTGGATACAAAATAGTGAATTAGTTAAATTTATACATGAAACATCAAATTTAAGTAATTTAAATATAAATTAATCGATCGATATAATATTAATTGGATATAAATTAATCAATTAGTTAAATATGTATATGAAACATCAAATTTAAGTTATTTGAATATAAACTAATCGATTAATATATTTTTAATTGGATACAAATTAGTTAATTAGTTAAATTTGTATATAGAACATAAAATTTAAGTGATTTTTATATAAATTAATCGATCATTATGTCATTAATTGGATATAAATAAGTCAATTAGTTAAATTTGCACATGAAACATCAAACTTAATTGATTTGATTATAAATTAATTAATTAACATGTTATTAATTGAATACAAATTAGTCGATTAGATAAATTTACTTATGAAACATCAAATTTAAATGATTTATATATAAATTGTTTCATCAATATGTTATTAATTGGATATAAATTAATCTATTAGTTAAATTTATATATAAAACATAAAATTTAAGTGATTTAAATATAAATTAATTTTTCAATATATCATTAATTAGATAGAAATAAGTCAATTTTGTTAAATTTAGACATAAAATATCAAATTTTAGTAATTTAATTTTAAACTAATCGAATAATATGTTATTAATTGAATATAAACTAGTCAATTAGTTAAATTTGCACATGAAACATCAAATTTAAATGATTTTGATATAAATTATTCGATCAATATGTTATTAATTAGATTCAATTTAGTTAAATTTATATATGAAACATCAAATTGAAATGATTTGGATATTTTTATATTCGATCAATATGTTATTTATTGGATTAAATTAATCAATTAGTTAAATTTATATATTAAATATAAAATTTAAATAATTTGAATATAAATTAATTATTCAATTTGTCATTAATTGAATAGAAATAAGTCAATTAGTTAAATTTACACATAAAATATCCAATTTAAGTGATTTGATTATAAATCAATTGATCAATATATTATTAATTAAATATAAATTAGTTAATTAATTAAATTTGAACATGAAATATCAAATTTAAATAATTTGGATATAAATTATTCGATTAATATGTTATTAATCGAATATACATTAGTAAATTAGTTAAATTTATGCATAAAATATCAAATTTAAGTGATTTAGATATAAATTTAATGATGATGTTTCTTGTAATATTGGTTATTCTGGTATTTCTTTTTCAGGTGTTCCCTTTAATGTTTTTGCTGCTGGAATAAAATGCAAAACTGCTACTGATGAAAATTGTAGTACTGGTATTTCAAAAATAGCTAGGACAAAATCAGACATCCTTGTTACAAATGGTACAGATTAATGCACTTTTGATATTGGTAATACAGGTTTCAAATCTAGTATTTCATCTGATCATTCTTTTCGATCTGACATGATTTTTGTTCCTGCTACTTCTATCTTGAGAACAAACACAACTACTGATACTGTTAGTCATGCTTCTACTGCTGTAAGTTCTGCTGGTTCTAATAATCATGTTGCTAAATCTTTCAGAACTGTTTTAGCTGATGTAAGTAAAGACAAACTAGTTTGTAAACTTCACAAAACATTGTATGGGTTAAAACAAGCAACCAGACAATGAAATGCAAAATTTACTGAGTGTTTGTTGGTTCATAGGTTTAAGCAATCTAAAGCAGATTACTCTTTGTTCACCAAAGTATCAAAAACTGGGTTTGTTTCTTTACTTGTCTATGTTGATGACATAATTATTACATAAGATAATACTCTGCCTATAGCAGATTTAAAGCAGATTTTTAACTGTCATTTTAAATTGAAAGACCTTGGTGAAGTTAAATACTTCCTTTGATTAGAAATAGCAAGATTAAGAGTTGAAATTTCAGTTTGTTAGAGGAAATTCACATTGGAGTTGCTGGAAGAGTTTGGTCAGCTGGGGGTTAAGCCAAGCAAAATTCATATGGAAGAAAATCATAGGCTGACTCACACAGTAGGGAATCAATTGAGAGATCCTATACTTTATAGGCAGCTAATGGGAAAACTGATGTATCTCACACTCATTAGACCTGACATCAATTATGCAGTGCACATCCTCACCCAGTTTATGGATAAGCCCACAAGCATTCACCTTCAATCAGCCTATAAAGTTCTGAAGTATTTAAAAATGACTCCTAGTCAAGGCATACTAATGTCATCCTCCTCAAGTTTGCAACTTAAAGCCATCATAGATAGTGATTCGGCTGGTTGCAATGAGACTAGAAAATCTTTGACGGGATTTTGTGTCTTCCTTGGTAATCCTTAATTAGTTGGAAGTCAAAGAAACAAAGTACAATTTTAAGAAGCTCTGTTGAAGCTAAATATAGAGCAAAGGTAGCAACAACATGTGAGGTGACTTGGTTGCTTTATTTGTTAAAAGACCTAGGTATACAACATATAAAGCCAGTTGATCTTTATTGTGATAATGTTTCTGCCATATACATAGCTAAGAACCCTATTTTCATGAGAGAACTAAAGATATAGAGGTTGATTGTCATTTCATTAGAGAAAATATATCATCTGGAATTATCAAGCCTTTATATTTAAAGACAGGAGAGCATATTGAAGACTTGTTTACTAAAGCCTTGCATTTTCACAGTTCAATTATTTGTTTAGCAAGATGAACATACATAATCAGTATGTTCATCTTGAAGGGAGTGTCAAAGTGATGTCGTTTCATCAAAAGCTTCAAATTAATATTTATCCTATAAGTTGTCTTTAGTTTATGTTAGTTAGCGAAAGTAGTTAACTAGTTAGTTTTAGTTGAAATTTTTTTGACAGCTCATATTTCTTGTAACAAACTTTTAGCTGAGTTATAATTGACTTCACGTGTTTGTGCATTCTGTAGTGACAGCTCATATTTTTTTATTTTATTTTGTAGTGATTAATTTTTATCTTTTCATTTTCTTGTTATAGTTCATTAATAAACTTTTGCCTCTTTGCTTTCTATGTATGTAATTTTCAAATTATTATATAAATGTTATCTTTTCTTATATAAACCATGCACATGCTCATTTTCATTTTTCACACACACACATGCACAGATACTCTTTCTCTCTATAATATAAATGTTACCTTTCATATATAAACCATGCATATGCTCAAATACATTTTCCACGTATGTATCTTCCCTCTCTCTCTATTAAATGACTTGCATTTTTAAAGCATTTTCTTTTTCTTTTATTTTTCTTAATGTCTATAGAATTCAAGGTCAATGAGCAATACATTGGTCCTAATGTCATATCTTAAGTTTGATTAAAATTAAATGATTAATAGAATTGTAGATTTTTTTTTTTTTATCAAACTTCTCCTTTTCCTTCTCCTTATTCTTCTTCTTCTTTATAATTTCCTTTCAATCAAGGACGATTTTAAAGGGGGCCTCGGATGGCTTAGCCCCAAGATTTTTTTATTTTTTATTTTTTATTTTCATGTACAAAGAATTTAAAATATATTTAGACATTAACAAATTTAAAATTGCCCTCTCCATAATAATAGTAATAATATGTCCATTAAAATCTCAAAAAAAAGCCTTTTATATTATATATACCTTATTTTATACAAAATATCACAACATTTTGGGTTAATTTCTCCTATGGTCTATCAACTTTGTATTTATGTATATTATGGTCCTCAAACTTGTTTTTGTAACGAAAATATCTGCCAACTTTCACTAACTATCACTTGAATATCATTCCATCCAATTTCCATCAAAATTACTAACGGCAAGCTTACGTGGCTATCAACTTGTGAACATATGATTTTGTATATTATTATATGCAAAATTTTGTAGGTTTTAGAAGTAAGAATTTAGTCATTCATGGAGCAATCAAATTTCTATAGATCTTTAGAGCGTCCCCGAGATATGTCAAGACTCATGTGATTCAAATGGGACCCGCCAAAAGCCTGAAAGACTATAAAAAATGACCCGAAAAGCTTGAAGCTGCAGGTATTCGCCAACCATGCTTGACGAATTTGCCATTGTGCTTAGGCAGATCTGCCAAAGCACCTGTAAATACATGATTTCGCACTTTATTACATATAACTAGACTTTTGCAAGTTATGGGGGGCAAGAATAAAGCCATATGTGGAGCAATCAAATTTCTATGGATCTTTGTTTAGGTTCATGCCGATCCGAATTGGACTCGCTAAAGGCCCAAAAGACTAAAAAAATGATATGGAAAGCCTAAAGCAGCAGGGATCCGTTGGCTAGGCTTGGTAGATTCACCATTGTGCTTAGGTAGATCTTGCCATTCTTTTGGAAGGATCTTCACTAGGGCTAGGCGAATCCACCACCAATGGATCCGCCATTTTTGCTTGGCGGATCTACCAAAGTACTTTGGCAACACCTTCAACCCTGACTGGTGGCGCCCCCTTTTCTATGTACTTTTTACCCAATCCCACATTGGAAAGACATTCAAATTTCACCCCTACCTTCCTCTATAAATACAGAACCCTCCACAAAAAAAAAAAAAAAAAAAAAAAAAAAAAATAACACATTGATTAGCTAAACTAAATTTTCTTTAACTAATTCTCTATTTTCCTTCCAATTTAATATTTCTTATACAAGTAATTTAGCTCTCTTTAAGTTCAAATCAATTTTTTTTTTTTTTAACTTTCTTTGAATTGAAGGAATAGAAGATAACTTGGTATGTAGAACGTCAATTTAATTCTTGATGAATTAATTTATTTTTGAAGACTAATTTTTCTTGCGATAATTTGGAGATTTGGACTTATTATAAAATTTATTGCAGTAATTTTGGAGATTTGGACTTAATAAATTTTCCTTTGGGATATATTTTTGGAAAACTGAAACTCCGATCCGGTAAGACCTTCCGACCACCTTTACCTCGAAAAATATAAAAAAAGATATAAATCCCTCCACTAAACTCTTTTCAATTTAAGGCATCTTAAATTAAATTTTCTTTTATTTGATAGAGTATCAAATAATAAAAAAACATGATAAATCAAACCTATCATATTTAAATTGACTCAAAATCAAACTTTTAGTCAGACCTAAAGTCAAAATCCTCTTTCGAAATTAGACCCTGCCCTCTTGCAAAAAGGGCGAATTACGCGAATTTTGATTCCTACTCGAAGGGATGTAAGCATGCTTTAAATTAAGTATCAAATCCAAAAACCCAAAAAACCATTTTCCCGCTTTTTTCTCTCTTATTTTGCTTTTATGTTTTATAGTTTAGTAATTTTGAAAAATGTGTGATTAACTTAGAACCCATAACTATTAGAGTTAGTATCCCATATTTTGTTAATTTAAATGCAATTTAAATTATTGTTTTTAATTCTTTATCGCTTTGGATGAATGATTTATTATTTTTTTGATTTATTTGTTGCTTTATATCCAATAAGTGCCATCCAAGTACTATTCACATAATAAATAATGTTTTAAAGTCACAATTAAATTAAAGCCAATTTTAAGTTTCTTAATTGAAAATCTATTCTCCGAATCCAAACTTTGTTCAAAAGTCTAATGTATTTTTTTATTAGATTATAATTGGAGTCAAAATTGAATTTTTTAATTATATTTTCCCAATAGAAATAAATTAAGGCGGTGACTTCTTGAAAGTTTTAAAATCAAAATATAAAAAAAATAATCTTTCAAAAATAAAGCGAAAGTCGCTTCCGTGTGAGATCTAGTCACAAAAGAGCATTTCGATTCCGAGCAGACTGAAAGTGGTACTCGAGCGAGACCTCACACTACTCACTATTTTCAAAGTCCACATGACACCACATAAGCTCACCCAACCTTTCATTTTTTATCCACCACCACCCCTTTCTTCTTCTTCTTTTCTTTAACCCCAGTTCATGGATTCAATCACTTTTCTGAATCTTCATCAGTGGAGTACTTTTACCTGGAATGTGAGGTTGAATCCAAAATCAACTTCTAAAGGCTCTTTAGGCTCGCAACCCAATGTGTCGCAACTCAGATCATTGAGTTTATAGTATGTTGCTCATGAAACTCAAGTCCTAGTTGACGATGACCGACGACGACGACAACGAACTCCTACTCAGATGCTCATAAGGATCGATCGATGGTGTGTTCGTCAAATTTTTGTTCTCATTTATCAAATATATTTATATACTTTTATTCATGTTTTTAATAAGTGTTTTAGTTATGTTTATTTAGTATTTAATAAAATGAATCTAATGAACATATTGTAGAATTTTATATGTTTGAGTCTCTTTTGTAAGTGTTTTGAATGAAGCAAGTTAAAATTGGATGGAAGGCCCAAGGCTTTGGACCACACCTAAGGGTATAGAGCCCTCCATTTAGGCCCCAAGGTCGTGAATCCAATCTAAGAGTGTGGAGCATTAAAAGGCACCAAGGTCGTGATGTTCTTCCAAAGGCATGTGAGCTCTCCAAAATGGACCCATAACTGTGAGCTCCCATCAAGATCGTGGGGAGGCTTCCAAACAACCCCACGACCATGGCCTTTCCTCAAGGGCATGCCACCATCTCCAAACAACCCCACGACCATGGCCTTTCCCTAAGGTCGTGGAGCTCCAGCCTCCAACACAGCACGAATTGGATACAATTTCCTTAAAGAAATATAATTTATACATGAATATCTACAACTTTCATATTTTGTGAATTTTCAAATTTCTATTTTAAGGATATGAAAACCTAGCCTCAAAATTCTACGTAGATACAGGAATTTCAAAATTTTCAAGGATTTGCCTTTAATCTAACTTTTTTTCTCCAATTAAACCTCTAAACTACCATTAAAACTCATTAACTCAAATTATAAAGCTAGTTTAAGATTTTACCTCTTGAAACATTGAGAGAATTTCCTCCAATTATAAATAAATTTTCTACTAATTTGATGAGGAAGGAACCTTATAGGTAGAAAGGCTTGAAGTTGAGATAGTGAAAATGTGATTTAAGTAAGTGAATATAAGTAAAAATTTTGAGAAGATAAGGGTAAAAATTATGGCTAAGGGAGAAGAGGATGAAGAAGATGATAATTTTCTTTTTAATTATAATTATTGATAGACTATTATGACCAATTATAAATTTAGAAAAATAAAATCCAAGAAAAAGGAAAAAAAAATGTATATGACCTAGTTTATGCTTATATTAATTTAAGAGAAATAAATCAAATTATTTTTGGTGGAGAAAGGCTCCACTTGGCCAGCCACTTGCCCATTTAATCATCATCATCATTATTATTTTTTAATTATTAATCAAATTTTTGACTCCATCTCTCAAAATTATAAAATTGTCATTTTCTTCTTATTATTCTTCTATCTATTTTACTTTACTACTTAAGCATTTAAATTTATCAATTTCACTCAATTCTATTTTTTAACTCATCCATTATTCATCAAATTTTAAGTGTGTGAAGAAAAATTGGATAAAAGTTTGCTTTAAAATTTACTAAAAATTAAATACCGGAGGGTGTTCAATCTTAGTTTTTCTAAATTTTTATTTTTAAATTTTTTAACTGATTTAATTAATTAACATTCTTTTCAACTTTTTTTTTTAATTCCCTAATTATTTTTTTTACGATGCTAAAACCTCTAATTTAGGTATTTCATAATCGTTTCTAACTAATGCACTTATTAAATTTTATAAAAATTTAACTACTGATATTTGTTTTGTAAAAATATCCTTAATCGCTTTAAAATTTAATTAAGGTTTTTTTTTTTATATACATACATATATATAAAAGATGAAAATAGGTTATAAACGCTTGTGAGCTAAAGATAATTTTCTTTTTTCTCTAATTTGTATTTAAAACTGTAAAATTAATTGGTTCAATAGTCAAACAATGAGTTCTTTAATAAAAAAATCAAGGGTTATGCGATTTCTTCATGATTCAATATGCGATTCGCTTTTTTAAGTAAATAAATTTTACTTTGTTTCACAAAACATTGTTCAATTGAAATTAGTGAATTGATTTGATTTTAATTCTTTTGCTTAAAGATGAAAATCTCAATAAATTATTAAATAAATTTTGAAGTTATTAATCAAATTGGTTTTAGCTCAAAAATAAGCTGTGAACAATGAATACTTATTTAGTGATAGTAATAAATCAGTTTGGGCAGAGGCAAATTTATTCATAGAAAAGAGACGGCACATGTTGCCGCTTAATTTTAAAAATTTTTTAATATAAAATTATTATTTAATTTTTAAAATATATAAAATTAATAAAATGATTTTTTTTTTTATTTTGAAAATTAATTTTTTAGTTTCTAATAAAATATTAGTTAATTATATATTCTTCTATTTTTTTATCCTTTAATTTTAAATTTTTTTTAAGATAAATTACTATTTAATCTATGAGATATATTAAAATTAATATAATAGTCCTTTTATTTTTAAAAATTAATTTTTTAGTCCCTAATTCATAATGTTTATTTCTAAAATTTTTTGCATTCTTCCCTAAATGTGGGGGGTATTCCCCTTTCCAAAAATTATGCTTCCGCCCTTGAGTTCAGATTCTCTATTTTATTATGTATTTCATTTATTGTCCATATTTTTTTTATACGTTGTGATGCATAAAGAAAATATGAAATAAAAAATAAGAGATGTGGCGCAAAATATGACATAAAGAAAATATGAGAGAAGAAATAATAGATGTGACGCAAAGTATGAGACAAAGAATGAAACAAACATAAAATCTGGATTGACAATGAGCTGGTTTTGGATTCAATGTTGGTTTCATGAAAAAATATTTCTTTTTCTTTTGAACGGATTTGACTCGGATCCAACAGCTAGTTCGACTTGATTTTACAAGGGAAGTATAATACTGAATTGAGCCAACCTTAATTCCAAACCCAGATCAAACTAGTTCGTATTGAATTGGACCTTACAATATTGTCGACCCGACCCGGTGTGTAGGCATACCTTCTAGTGTCTTAAAATAAGTTGATTAGTTGATGAATCTCATTCATCCGTTGCTCTATCTGAAGCAATTTTGCCATGACTTCTGCAGGAGTTATTTTCTTCTCTCTAACATTTTTCTCCTTTTTTCCTTTCTTTCTATCCTTTGGAATGACCATTTGAGTTTGCTTTAGAATAATTGACCTTGTCTTAACTATTATTGCAAAGAAAAAGAAGAAAAATTAATAACACAAATAATATGTTAGAAGAAGAAAAATATATGAGCTACCTAATATTATGATTCATATATATAGGAAAAAGAAAATAGATTGCCTAATCCTACTAGAATTTAAGTTTTTCTTCCTAGTCCTAATTTATCTAGATTTCCTAATCATAATCTAAAACCAAAATAATTATCTACCATTTATTATTTAATAAATTGAACTATCTAAAATAAACATAAAATTAAATAATTAAAACTGAATTATTAAAAAATAACAATAATTACTGAAATAATTAAATTAAAATAAATATTGAAATTTAAAATTAAGTAAATACTCAAAGTAAAACACTAAAATAAAAAACTACACCCCCACACTTAAACTTAATATTGTCCCCAATATCAAAATAGAAGAAAAATAGAAGGATAAATATCAAATTTAAGTGCAATGTTCCAAAAACATAATAAGTTTATAATACTAAAAATGCATAATAAAATTAAAAATGTTCAAATGCCAATCAAGGAGACTTTGGGGGCTCTGGATATCAAGTGTTGCCTCAATTTTCTCAAACCGAGCATCAAAATGCAAGCGTAATCTCCAAAAATTTTCCTTTATCAAGTCGTGAAGAGATTGAAATCGCCGTTCATTATCAATTTCTATTTGGACTAAGCGGCAGTTAGTCTCTTTCTCCATATGCTCCAAACGGGTTAGAGATATGATTTTATGACAGTTACAACTATTATTTAATGATTTTGTCATTTAGCTAGGTGTCAGACTGATTAAGAGTTTTGAAAATTTTATACTTATCCGTTTCCTAGTGTCCATCACGTACCCTTAAGATCAAAGCATGACAATCTGAGTATAATTAGAAAATAAAATTAAATATATTATATATATCCAATTTATAAATAAATAATAATTAATTATAGAAAGAAAGAAAAAATAAAATCACGACATATGTATAGCACAAAAAATGGGTGTAATAGGGTGGCAATACCTTTCCTATATATATTCAATATTCAAAACATAAACTTTTTATAATTAATGACTAATTGCATCCTTTTAACGATTGGTGGCAATTTTTTTTTTATTTATATTCTCAAACCCTCGGCATATATAATTTCTATCATTTATCCTTTTCTATAGAGAGTTGGCCATTTCCCAGAGTCGGAACTCATGTGTCACATTATCAAATGGAAGTGAAAGAAATGACCAAACTCCTAACCTCAAAGAGAAAGCATAGTCCATAGTTATCCCCCTAACAAAATAGTCATATTAGATGGGAGTGAAGCTCCCAACCTTAAAGAGAAGGCTTAACTCGTTAAACTGTCAGCACATTGATTAGTCTCATATAAATATGAAAACTATCGATACTTTATTCTCACTCAAAAGCCTTTTGATTATAGATTAGATTTTTATTATATCAACTTGTTTGTTTTTATAGATCTCAATTTAATTAGTCCGATCAAGGAATCGATTTGATTTTAATAACTATTAGAACTATGTAGTAGGAACTATGAATAAAGTTGAAGCATATGGAATGATCAATGGAAAAATTATTTATGAACTCTCATATTTATGTGAAACTCACTTTTCATAATTTTAATTAAATTTCATATAAATATGAATATAAGGTGTGTTATTTTTATATGAATCGCTTGCTAATTTTTCATAAAAAATTTGATTAGAGTTTTAGTTTATGATCTTATAATTATAAAAATATATTATTATTCTCTCATCTTATTAACTTTTTCATAAGGAATTTGATTAGAGTTTTTAGTTTATAATCTTATAATTATAAAAAGATCATTATTATTCTCCCTTCTTTCCTTTATCTCTGTTTTTTCTTTCTCCCTAATAAGTAATAACTTGTATAGCATTAGAATTGTACTTTATAAGATTGTTGGAAGTTCAAACTTCAACTTTAGAGTTTAATTTTTTTTTTAGAAAAAAATATTTTTGCCACTGTAGTTATTTTGGCAAAAAGGACAATATTAAGAGTTAACATTTAAATAATAATCACCAAAAAGAATAAAATGCATTCTGGCATCTAAGTACTATGGAATGAGATCAAATGTTCATAGGTTTAATGATCGGTTGTATTGGAATGTAGATAAATTACTAATATATTGTAAAACTTTTTTTTTTTAAATTTTAAACAAACATAAACTTCATTCACAAATAAAGGAGAAAATAAAATTTACAGACTCAGGTCTTGAATCTCTAATCAAAAGAGAAAGACAACAATAAACAAGACAACAACAAAGAACAAACACAAGTCACAAAAATCACCAATCAACTGGTGAAGCGAAGGTAGATCTCAGAAATGATCAAAGGCAGCTGAAAAAGTCATGCCAAGTCACAAAGATCACCAGTCAATTGGTGAAGCGAAGGTAGATCTCAAAAATGATTAATGGCAGCTGAAAGAGTCATGCAATTGGGTAGAAGAGGTTTGAATTTCTGTTAGATCTTAGAGCCAATGGGCTAGACAGTATCCATATGATTGTCTGAAAAAAGAACTTAGATTTTGGACAAATCAAACCAAGATTCTTCTCTAAAGTGTATTGTTGAACCATCTCTCGTACCAAATTTACCGAAATCATAATGGAGATGATAAATATTTCTATGGCAAGGATGAAAATCAAAACAAACATCATGAAAGATAAAAAAAAGAAATTAAAATGAAGAAAAATAACTCATAAAAAAGAAAAAGAGAAGATATTTGGAGTTGTTATAAGTAAGAAATTGTCGGTGACGCTCCAAATTTAAATTTGAAAAAAGTTAGGGTTTAAAGAAAAACTTTTCAAGAGAGAGAGAGAAAAACTTGGCTTTATGTAACTAATGTCCTTGAAAATTATATATTATATATTAATGTAATTATAAAGAGATTCTATCTAAATAAAAATTAAAAAAAAAATCTAGTAAATATTGAAAAAGGGTGGTTGTGGATTACTATCATTAAGTGTTCACTTTTATTATTACTGACATGCGGGGTCAATTCTAATTTACTATAATTATTTATATTTATTAATTATTATTTTTTTAATTTTTAGTAAAACTTATATACTATAAATATATAATTTGAAAACTTTTTATGCTCTAAATATTAATTATGCAATTATAAATTTAAAAGAAATATAACCATTTTCAAATTTTTAATTTTTAATTTAATTATTATTGAGATATAATTTAAATTGATTATTTATATAATATAACTTGATTATCAATAGTATGACTAATTATTGTGGGTGATAGGATTTAATATGGGATGCGGGATTCTGAATCGATCCAAATCTTCAAACTGAAAAAATAACAGAGAAAAAAATCTCCAAAACTCAAAAAAATAATAAAATCGAATCAAAATTAAATTAATATAACTGGATATAACCGAGGATGCTTTGATTTTTTCGTATCAAGAATCGAACCGAATTATATCCGAATCTCCGAATTTCTGAACCGATTAAATAATATATATATATATATATATATATATATATATATATATATATATATATATATATATATATATATCTATTTTTATAAATTTATAATATATATATTTTATTATATATAGACAAATATAAATTTATATTATATG
>CANXYC010358791.1:0-12235 GCA_948193065.1 Aleurites moluccanus
GAGCTAGCAGAGAAGATCAAGCTTCTTGACTTATTCTTTCCAAGAAGCTTCATCGTAATTATCTTTTGAGCTATCTTGTATAATTATTAATGGTATTGTGATATAATATGTATTGGAGTACATTCTAGAGCTCCGTAACTAGTCTTTTGGGAATACTAGAATATTTTGATATATGAATGTCATCCTTTGGATACTCTTGTTCCTTTTTTATGAGAGATGTCTTCTTTAGATCATTAAGGAACAAGAGAAAGATATGGAATGATATAGAAGGATGTATTTGATTTTATTTGATTATATGTATGAACATGGAAATTTTATAGAAAAAGGCGATGTTATAATCTATTTGGCATTAATGAGAATTGTGATATGTGAGTTCTACGGGTTTACGGTGGCCTTAAGCCTACCCTTGCCCTAGGATCGTCGCACCACTGGAGTTGGGGTGTGACAGTTGAAGGCTCACTCCTCTTCTGTGGATTTCAGGTTATAGTGTAGCTCGAGAGGGAGCTAATATAGAAGACCGAGCTTCTTGTTTCATTCCTCCAAGAAGTCTCCATAGTAATCTTTTTGATATATATTCATTGAATTGTATTATGGTTCTATATGTATTGGGTGTATACTCTAGAGCTCTATAGTTAGATATTGAGGATGATATTATTTTGATGTCTGAACTATTACATTTTGGGCTACCCTTGTTCCTTAGTGATGTGGAATGTATCTTTTGATCAGTGAGGAACAAGAGGACAATTATATGTTGATAAATATGAATATATGAATTATGATTACATGAATCATAGAAATAAATATTGAATGATATCTATATTTGACATGAATGTGTATTATGAATGAGATCCAGGATATGAGTGCTCTATGAGTTTATGGTGGCCTTAAGCCTACCCTTGCCCTAGGACCAGCGCATCACTAGAGTTGGGGTGTGACATTGTGCCACCTGCAGCTGCATCAATAATTGAACGATTAAAAGGTGTTATACCATTATAAAAAATTTAGACTTGAAGCCAAATTGGTATTCCATGATGAGGACACTTTCTAAACATCTCCTTGAATCGGTCCCAAGCCTCATACAATGATTCCCTCTCTAACTGCACAAAAGTAGTAATGTCATTTCTTATCTTTGTTGTTTTAGAGGGAGGAAAGAATTTAGCCAAAAAAATTTTAAGTCAAATTAGCCCATGTAGCGATACTGCCTGCAGGTAGTGAGTTAAGCCAATCCTTAGCTTTATCACGTAGTGAGAATGGAAAAAGTCTAAGTCTAGCGGCATCATCTCTAACTACATTATGCTTGAATGTGTCACAAATTTCTAGGAAATTAACAATGTGTGCATTAGGATCATCACTTGGTAGTCCACTAAACTGTATACTTGTCTGAATCATCTGGATGATAGCAGGCTTGATTTCGAAATTATTGGCTTGAATAGTTGGTCTGCTAATATTAGAGGTAGCTCCATTAATTGTTGGACGAGCATATTTCATGAGAGATCAATTTGCATGTCCTTCATTCGCCATCTCTTCCTTTATTCCTTCAACTTTCTCTTGCTCTTTATCTTTTTGTTTATTAACTCTTCGCAAGGTATGAAAAGTTCTTTCTATTTCCAGATCGTAAATTGCTTATGCTCCTCCACTAGTGCGAGTCATACACTAGTTAACCTGAACAAAGCAAAAATACTAAAACAAAAATTAAATAAAAACTAAAAACAATCTAAATTAATCAAGATCAACAAGCTCTAATATTATTTTAGAATTAAATCCCCAGCAACGGCGCCAAAAACTTGATTGCTATAAATCTATAACCCTAGCAAGTGCACTAGTTATCAAGTAGTATAAAAATATTATTCCCACAAGGATTTAATAAAATAAGTATTAAAACTATAATTAATCTAAAATTATTTAGAAACTCAAATTAAATTTGAACTTGAATAATTAAATCTAAAAATCTAAATTAAAAGCAAACAAATATTAATTAACTAATCAAACAATCAATAATAATTTGAGATAGCTAAGACTATTGGTTCATCTAATCAATTTAATGTTTATCAATATATTAATCTAACCAAGACAAAAATTGATTTTCATAAGCTGAAGTTTTCCTAATTTATTTAAAATTTTGTCTTAAGAAATATCAAACCTATTTCTATCAAGTAACTTTTAGATTTCTCTAATAGAGTTCTCGAGATAAAAGTGCATTAAGTCCTAAGAAAACTTGTATAAAAATAGTAGATGAATCATATATATATATTTCTATATATCATTCAATTCACATCATGAATTACTATAGTCAATCATATGAAATCCTCTCTCAATTCATCCATATGAATCACTTCAATTAAGAGGTGATTAAACTCCTAATAGCATTAAGAATAATAATTCACAAACATATAAAAATAAAATTGCATTGATTAAATTAACTAATTTCAAAACATTGTATGATTTAGACTTCCCATAGCCTTAGCTAAAAAGGAATTTAGTTCATATTTAATTTAACAAAAGTCAAAGAAAACAAGGTAGAAACCATAATGGAAAATATTAGAGAGTGATTCTTCTTGATTTTGGGGTCTCTTTTAATCTTGATTGCTCGCTCACTAGTCTCCTCTGTTTTTCGTAGTAGCCGCCTCTATTTTTCCTACAAAATTCTGTTGTTCAGCCCTAAAAACGTCCAGCTCCTATTATAAGTTTCTAGCCCGGCACATGCCCATGTCTTTATTAAAAACAGTAATTTCCAACTCATTTTTCCAAATATTCCTAAAAAGATAAATTCAAGATAAGTGCAAAATAAATAGATAAATATTAATTAAAACATAAAAGAAAAACCTAAATCCTAAATAATTTGAGTAAAAACTAATATATATAATTTATACCTAACAACTACAAGCAGTTTAATAAAGTGACTGTGAAGAATAAATATCCTTTGCCTAGAATTGATGATCTCTTTGATCAGTTACAGGGAGCTGGTCATTTTTCAAAAATTGATCTTTGATCAGGTTATCATCAATTGAGAATTCGAAAAGAAGATGTAATGAAGATAGCTTTCCGAACCCGATATGGGCATTATAAGTTCTTGGTGTTGCCATTCGGATTAACTAATGCTCCAACAACATTTATGGATTTAATGAACCGAGTGTTCAAACTCTTCTTAGATAGATTTGTTATCGTGATTATAGATGATATACTTATCCATTCCAAGAGTCGAGAAGAGCATGAAGAACACTTGAGGACTGTATTGCAGACATTGGGGGAACATAAATTATATGCCAAGCTATGAAAATGTGAATTCTGGTTGGATGAAGTGTGTTTTCTAGGACATTTTATTGGTAAATATGGGATTAAAGTGGATCCTAAGAAAGTAGAAGCAATTGCAAATTGGCCTCAACCGATGAATGTTACAGAAATTCGAAATTTCCTTAGAATGGTGGGTTACTATAGGAGATTTGATAAAGATTTCTGCAAGATAGTTGCTCCACTAACCAAATTGACTAGGAAGCAAGTTAAATTCTAGTGGGATGATTCTTGTGAGAAGAATTTTCAAAAACTCAAGACATATCTCACTCCTGCTCCGATACTTGCATTGCCATCTAGAATGGGAGGATTTTTCTATGTATTGTGATGCTTCCAGAGTGGGTTTGGGTTATGCGTTGATGCATAATAGGAAGGTAATTGCTTATGCTTCCTGACAATTGAAAAAATATGAGTTGAATTACCCCACCAATGATTTGGAAATGGCTGCTGTGATTTTTGCCTAGAAAATTCGGAGACACTATTTATACGATGAAAAGTGTGAGATCTATACAAATCATAAAAGCTTTCAGTACATTGTGCAGCAGAAAGATTTAAATTTACGACAAAGAAGATGTATGGAATTAATGAAAAACTATGACTATCAGATTCTTTACCATCCGGGGAAAGCAAAAGTAGTTGCAGATGCTTTAAGCTGTAAATCGATGGGCAGCTTATCACATATAGCAATTCAAAGAAGGCCAATTGTGAAAGGGTTAAAAGAGTTGTTTGATATAAGTGTGCAACTGCAGATATTTGATTCCTTAACATTGATTGTCCAGTTTCAAGTGATGCCTATGTTGATTGATGAAATTAAAGCCTCACAGGATGCAGGTTCTCAATTAGTGAAGTTGAAAGAAGATGTTCAAGTAGGGCAAACTTCTGAGTTTTGGATAGATAATGGGGTACTAAAATTGGGTGATCAGTTATATGTTCATGATGTGAATGGGGTCCGAAAAAAGATTTTGGATTAATTTCATCTTGCACCTTACAATGTTCATCCTGGAACCACTAAAATGTATCGAGATGTGAGAGATTTCTATTGGTGGCCTGGAATGAAGAAGCAGATAGCAAAATATGCGTCTAAATGTTTATCTTATCAATAAGTCAAGTTTGAACATCAGAGGCCATCGGGTTTATTGTAGGAGATTGAACTGCCGGAATGGAAGTAGGAACAAATGACTATGGATTCCATAGTGGGCTTGCCTCAGACATCTAAGGGCAATGATTCTATTTAGGTGATTATTGATAGACTCACAAAATCAGCCCATTTTTTAGAACTAAAGTCTACCTATACAACAGCACAGTATGCTTAGTTGTATGTTGATAAGATTGTACGGTTGTATGGGGTACCAATATCCATCATATCAAATAAAGGTTCACAGTTCACAACCCGGTTTTGGCAAAAATTTCATGAACCATTGGAGACTCAATTAAACTTTAGTATTGCCTTCCATCTATAAACAGATGGTCAATCTGAGCGGACTATTCAAACTCTAGAGGATATGTTACAACTTTGTGTGTTAGATTTTGGTGGTAATTGGGACAGGTACCTACCATTAATGGAATTTACTTACAATAATAGTTATCACTCCACTATTGGAATGGCACCTAATGAAGCCTTATATGGACGCAAATGTAGATCACATGTATGTTAGGTGGAACCTGGAGATAAGCATTTGGAGGGTCCAGATTTGATCTAAGAGACTATGGAAAAAGTGTCACTGATCAGAGAACGAATGAAAACAACCTTTAGCCGGCAGAAAAGTTATGTGAATCTGAAGAGAAATGATATACAATTTGCTATTGGTGACCATGTATTTCTAAAAAAATTTCCAATGTAAGGAGTAATGAGGTTTAGAAAGAAAAAAAAATTGTCACCAAGATATCTAGGGCCATTTAAGATACTGGATAGAGTTGGGAATGTGTCCTATCGCTTAGCTCTTCCTCCGAGTTTAAGCCACGTGCATCCTATTTTTCATGTATCCATGTTAAGAAAATATTTGTTGGATCATTCTCATGTCCTTCCAGCTTAGAGTATTAAAGTAGATGAAAATCTGTAGTATAAGGAATTTCCAGATAAAATTGTTAATTGGCAAGTGAGGCGGTTAAGGAATAAGGAGATAAAAATGGTGAAAATGCAATGGAAGAATTATGGAGTTGAAGATTGCACTTGGGAAAGCGAATTTGACATGCGGCAGAGATACCCCTACCTATTCATTATTTAAGGTTAGTATAATTTTAAATTAGAGAATGAATTTATTTTAAGGGGGTAGAATGTAATAACCCTAATTAAATTTTCAAACGATTAGGTATAGTTTGACGAAACAAGTATCAGTAGTTAAATTTTTATAAAATTTAGTAAGTGCATTAATTAGAAACAATTACGGAATACCTAAATTAGAGGACTTAGCATAGTAAGAAAAATAATTAGGGGATTAAAAGAAGTTGAAAAGAGTGTTAATTAATTAAATCAGTTAAAAAACTTAAAAAGAAAAATTTAGGAAAAACTAGAATTTGACACCCTCTGGTTTTCGATTTTTAGTAAATTCTATAGTAGTCTTTTACTCAATTTTTTTTTCACACACCTAAAATTAGATAAATAATAAGCGAGTTAAAAATTTAATTGAGTGAAATTAGTAAAAGCTAAATGCTCAAGTAGTGAATAGAAAAATAAGAAGAGGAAAATGACAATTTTATAATTTTTGTGAAGTATAGGTCAAAAAGGTAATTTGACCAATAAATAAATGGTTAAATGGGCAAGTGGCTGGCCAAGTGGATTTTTTCTCTACTAAAAATAATTAAATTTATTTCTCTTAAATTAACATAGACATAGAATTAGGTTATATACATTTTCCTTTCCTTTTTATTGATTTTTATTTCTCTAAATTTATAATTGGTAATATTAGTTTATAAATAATTAAAAAGAAAATTATTATCTTCTTCATCCTCTTCTCTCTTGGCCACAATTTTCACCTTCATCTTTTCAAAAATTTTACTTAAACTTTATTCACTTAAATCACCTTTCCACCGTCTCAACTTCAAGCTATTCTACCTATAAGCTTCCTTCCTCATCAAATTGATCGGAAATTTGTTAATAATTGGAAGAAATTCTCTCAAGACTTCAAGAGGTAAAATCTTAGACTAACTCTATAATTTGAGTTAATAATTTTTAATGTTAGTTTAGAGGTTTAATTGGAAAAAGAAAGTAAAATTAGAGGCAAATCCTTAAAAATTTTGAAATTCCTGTGTATGGATAGAATTTCGAGGCTAGATTTTTGTGCCCTTGAAATGGGAAATTAGAAATTCAAAAAATATAAAAGTTGTAGATATACATATATATATTATATATATTTAAGTAATTTTTATCCAATTCATACTGTGTTGAGAGATATGAGATACTGAGTAAGGCTGACTCGGATTAGGGTTGTGACTAAGAAATCCTATAGCTTTTAGCATTTTTAAGTACCTTAAGTTCAAAATCAGAGAAAATTCAAAACATAAAAAATGTTCCTTAATATCTTATATAAATTTAAGTGAAAACATAATATCATTTGGACATCTAAATATTGAGATATGAATAAAATAGTAGAGGTTACTCGGATAGGATTTGCAGGACAGATTTCAGGATGCAGGGCAGATTTAGAAAATTCACCATAATTCGTTTAGTGCCTGTAAAAAAATGAATTTTCAGTATATTAAACCCTCATATGTCTAGTTTAATTATAAAAAAGAATTGAAAATTTTGGATGAGTATAACTAGAGATATTAATAAAAGTAACTAGGCTGCCAGAAATCAAATTATACAAAATTGAAAGGGATATTCACAATTTGATTCACATTATATGAAATTAAAGTGAATTGAGTATTAAAACTATCTAATTAATCTTGTAGCTTCAAAATACAAAGATAAAGAAGAAGAGTCATTGGATCAATCCTTTTGCTTGTGTTAGAGTGGAAGGTTAAGTTTTTGGAACTAGAATTATAAAGGTGAGTATGTATATATGTCATTTTACTTGAATTTGAATCCAAATGAAATTTGTTAATGTTTCATTGTTTTGAATCTTCGAATGATTGAAACCCTAATTATTGGATGAATGTTTATTGTAACCTTGAAAATGATTGACTATGGAACTTCTTTTCAATGCCAATTGTGAACCTTGAATTGGATCCAAACCTAATATGCTAATGACAAGCCTACTCACCTGATATAGTAGGAAAATAATTGTATCAGGCGTTGTGCATAATGAGATTATACAGAAGACTCTAGCTGGGAAGGGTGTTCTCAGCCATATAGTTTGATCAGCTGTATGAGTGATAAGCATGCTACCAGTTGCAGTCTCTGCTTCTATATACAAATTCAAATTTTGTCATTATTGCAAACCATCCATTGATATTCCTTTTGAGCAATTGAAAATATTTGGAATATGGATTGTATCATTGACCATTGTTTCATTACTTTATTACTATACATTTCTAATGGCTAATCTGTTTGATTATCTTTATTGTTCATTTATTCTGTAACTTTTATTTACTGAGCCTTTCACTTCCCTTGCGAGCTACTTTTCTAAACTGAGCCTCACAAGTGAAGTGACATATATACATTACTCACTAAGAGTTATCTCACCCTTTAGTGGTTTAATTTTTTTTTCAAGGGATCGATAGATTAGTGAGGTTCCAGCTTTCACCTTTCTTCTGCTGTGAACCAACCATATCTAAGTATAGTCTCCATTTTTTTTTTTTTTTTAGTTTTGGACTTAAATGCTCCATGGTTTGTAAAGGATTAAGTAGCAGTTGGTTACGTAAATAATATTAAATGCTAAACAAATGATGATTACTAGTTATATATATATATATATGTTGGTAATAGCCAAATGAATATAATTAGTGTTGATAATGCGAATAATGACTTGGGATTTATCAAAGTTTTATAGATGAAAAATTTATTTATGAAGTTGAGAGTATAAGGTGTAATAACCTAGCAACCAGAGAAATAAATAGTGAGGAAATACAGAAGATATAATAGATATAACGGACTATAGTAATGGATATAATATTAATTTAAGTATGAATAAGATCAATCAATTATTGAAATATACAGAGAATGATATAGAATAATTTTTAAGAATTTTTGAGCCTCAACTGAGCCACTTTGGAGATACTATCCCGGAAAGTACCGGTATTAATTACACTACGGGGAAAATAGCAGTCCGGCTAATTTTAGAATTTTTGAACCAAACCTTGGGGGGATTAAGTTAGTTAATTTTATGCGAAATTATGGTGAAAATAAAGAGTTGAAAAATGTTATGGAATACTGAAAATAAGAGTAATGGCAAAATTGTAAATAAAGGCAACTTTGGGGATAATTATGAAAATCCACTGTCTGGGATTCAGAATTGACCCAAAACTATTTTTAAATGATAGAATAACTTAAAATAAGGTATTTCACTTTCCACACTTGAGGTTGAATCTAAACAGAATAGACAAAATAAATTACAGAAAGTTTTAGGGTCAAAAATACAAATAAAAAAAAATTTAGGCCAAAGTACAATTAAACAAAATTGTGGGACCCACCCTTTCTAGAAAAGGAGCTAGGTGGCCGGCCATGGTGGTGGGGAGATGATATTTATGATAGAAAATAATTAATTAATTTATCAATTAATTGAAAAGGTGACAAATAAGCCAAAATTCTAGAAAATTTTATTTTTATTTTCAATTTTTTTTTGGTTGGCTTTTGGTGTATATAAAAAAGAGGATGGAAATAGCTATTAGGAGGAGGTTGGCCGAACCATAGAGAAGAAAAATACCAAAGAAATAAGTCTTCTAACCTTTCCAAAGAAAACCAAAAATAGATAGGAAATTGAAGAAGGAAGAAACTTTAAGAAGAAAATAGATAGAATTTGGTGTTCAATCATTTGGAGGAGCAAAAGAAGAGGGCAATTCAAGTGTTTTAAATCAAGGTAATGATTCTAAACTTATCATTTTTAATTATATTTAAGATTTCTAAGATTTGAGTTGGCAAATAATTGAGGTAATTAAGCTAAAAATATAAAGAATAAGCTAGGGTTTATATAGTTTTTGGCAGTAATTTATGGCTAATATTTTGAAATTTTAATGACTGAATTTGAGGATGTACAATACATTAAAGTTGTATATAAATATTTTAATTAGACTTCTATAAAAGGAATTTGGAAAATTCGAAGTGAGGAAAGAGTTATTGAGTAAAAACTGTGACTGACTTGGAATTAGATTTTCTAAAAAATGCTATTGTGTTTTTATTGTATATAATGATAGAGACAGAATTAGAATAAGTGTTCAACGTGAAAAGTGTTAATTTATGTCTTATTTATAATCTTGTAAAAGGTTTTTCTCAATTGGATTTATGATTTATGAGATATTAGGTCATAAGTATAGACTGCCCGGAATAACTGTTTAACAGAATATAAGTTACAAAATTCTACTAATATAAGGACCTTAAAGTCTTAATTAGAGAAAGCATTAAACATAAAAGATGTTTAAATATTTGTAAAATGGTTTTGTAATTGGATGAGTATGGAATTATTTATAGGCATAGAAACAGGATATGTTTAGATTAGGATTTCAGAGCAATAGTTTAACTTTGGAAATTTACTAATAATTGTTCAGTGATCCAAAAATTCTGAAATTTGGATATATTTTATATGTATGTTTTCAATAGGAAAAAGAATTACAGTAATTGGTTAAGTATTGATTGAGTTATTAGCAAAATAACAGTATCTGCCAGAATAAGATTCGTAGGCAAAATGCAGGCAACAGGACTGGTTGTAACACTAAGTTTAAATTAACACTATAATTTGTGTAGTAATGAGAATAAAGTAAATTTTACATATGTTAAAGCTTGATATGTCTAGGTTAAATAGGAATAAGAACTGAAGCAATTGGATAAGTGTAGAAAGAGATATGTAATAAGGAACACAGGCTGCTAGTAAAGAATTTAGCACAGAAAAACTTTAGTAATTTGGTAATTCTTGAGAATTTCTTTAATATAAGTATAAATAATGTAATTTTGTATTAAATAGTATCTAAATAAAAACTAATTGGATATGTATAGTTGAGAATGAATAAGAGATGTGATGGGTACCATAAGAGATAAGGCAAAGAATCAAGGATAAAGGAAAAGGAAAATGTACAAGTCATAAGTTAAGGTGAGTAATGTATACATCATATTCATGCATTGATTTCGTTGACCCAAAGAACATGTTTCCTTCTTGATTAAAATGTCACTTTGCTATTGTTGATCATTCTCAAATATTGAAATTATCCATATTCATTGATTGTTATTGATATTGAATGCCTATTATTCTTGATTGATCATGTATCCAATTGTTTCCAAAAGTATGCACACTAAATGATTAGTCATATTCCATGATGTTTATTGTTAATTGCTATCTTCGTATCAAGAAAAGAAACCAATACATGATTAATTAAATGTATTGACACTGATTGACAAGTAAACCCATGTGTATCGATCGAAAGTCATTATACCGTAATGTTCCTAATGAATACTTGATATTAGTATTGATTTCCATTGGCCTATTTACATGTGGATTTGACAGAGTTGCCCCTCTGACGGGGTAGTGGGTACATACAGTCGGCAATGTGCACATTGATTTTATATGATACCCTAACTGGGAAGGGTTAACCGTCCTATCCATAGGGCCTGATCAGCCTTATGTACATGATATGAGATTGATATGAGATTATACATGTTCATGGCCCTTTATCTGTCTTATCTACATGATACGAGTAATGTTTATCTGTTTAATGATTCCAAGCTTATATCTTATTGTTTACCATTGATGGCTATTCTATCATCGATTTGATTGTTACCTGTTCCAAACTTCCAAAGGAAACTCTGGCAATAGCATTAAAATTACAAAGGAAACTCTGACAAAATTTCTGTAAAATTTATAAGTAATAAATAGGATTTAAGCATTGATGAATGAGTTAATATTGATTGAATGATTGATAAATGGATTGTTCATGAGTTCTACGGATTTTTGGTGACCTTAGGTTTACTCGTACCCCAGGACTATCGCGATCCAAAAGTGGGTCATGACATAAGGATGGGATTATTGAAAGTGAAATCTTTTCTGCAGGTTGTGTATTGAAATTTCTTGAAGAGAGGGACTTGATTCTGGGTAATAGGTGTACAAATAAAGGAAACTTTGCCAAAAAAATCTTGTAAAATTATTAATTAGGGTTCTATGAGATTAGGTGGTCTTACGCCTTCCCATTTCCTATGATCGTCATACCTCCTGAAGTAGGGGATATGGCAAAAGACCTCACTACCTCTGATCTAGCGGAATCACCATTAGAGCCCACTCACAGAGACATTGAATCCCCAAAACCCTCTTGCCAAGGTCACAAAAAGAAGCCCACTTTTCCTTCCTCTTCAACTGCAACTCCAAAATAAATCAAAAGAACTAAATAGTAAAAAAAAAAACAGATGTTGAAAATGGCACAAGTAAATAACAAATAGCAATAGTGAAATTAAACGAAGATATTAAAGACTATGATGATGGAATCGATTACACATGTGAGGCTAGGGGGCAGAGCAGTGTTGTAATATCCACTATTTTGAAGTGTAATTTGTTAATTTTATTTGTTTGGAGAATTTTAAATTTTAAATGAGAAGTTTGAAAATTTCAGAAACTCTGTTTCGAACTGCAGCAGAATTCAGTGTTGGCCATTACTTGCTCTTAAAGACATAATTGGGTAAAGTGTAAAATATGAAAGTTGTTAATTTATGTTTTACCTATAATTCTGTAAAATGGTTTGATAAGATTCTGAGTATGTGATAAGTTGTGTCTATTTGAGCAAGGCTGGTCTGGATGAGAATTCCTGCAGGAATGCAGTATGTGTTTGGAATTTTTGGGAATGACTGAGGCAGAATTTGTTAAAGTTGTAA
>CANXYC010358852.1:0-13928 GCA_948193065.1 Aleurites moluccanus
AATGGCAGATATCACATTGTACGGTGCTTCACTCCGCTCTCCTTGGAACTCAAATTCCTCACCCGAAGGTGGCTTAAAGATAAGCTTCTTCCCATTGCAATCAATAATGGCATAATGCTTGGACAACCAATCCATGCCCAAGATTACATCGAACTCCAACACTGGTAATTCAATCAAATCTGCATCCAAGCTCTTACCACTTATGCTAACCACACAAGATGGATAGGAGTTCCAAACCTCAATCTCCTCCTCCAAAGGAATAGACACAATCAACATATTCTCAAGCAAAACACAAGGTACAAGCAACTTCTTAGCAAAGCAGGATGATACAAATGAATGCATAGCTCCCGAATCAAACAAAACTCTAGCATTCAAGGCATGAATCGGAAGAATACCTGTAATCACAGTATTGGATGCTTGAGCTTTATGCTGTACTAAGGCAAAAACTCTCCCTCTGCCTCTACCCATCGGAGCTTATCCAGAAGCTTGAGACTCATGCTGACCTGATCCTCTGCCAACTTCAATAGCTCTACCCAAATTACCTCCACCTCCTCCTGGCTACTGACCCATGCTCCTCTCTCTACTCATCTGAACCAAAACCTGAAAAGCCTGTTGTCTAACTTCAAAAGAAGGCCATGGACAATCCTTAAGGAAATGACCATACTGCCCACATCCATAGCATACACTTGATGCATGAAAGCAAGGTCCTCTGTGAAGCTTACCACAAGTAGGACAAGAAGGATTAGTCCTAGGTGGTGCTAAACTGGTTGCACTGTAGCTCACTTGAGGAACAAATCTGGAGGGATTCGGTCTCGGATAAAATCTCCTTGATGGCCCTCTAAATCCTCCTCTAGTAACTGATTGAGGTACAACATTCATACTCTTCACCCCACTGTCCTGCCTAGAAGAGCTTCCAACTTTAGCCTTCTTCTTTTCTTCTCTCTCGAATCTGGCTTCTATTTCCCTATTCTCTATCACTCTTGTTTTATCCACTAGCTTGGAATAGGAATCAAACTCAAGAGCAGCCAATACTTTGAACAAAGGAGCCACCAATCCCCTATGGAATCACTGAATCCGTGCCGCTTCAGAAGGCACAAGAGTTGGAGTAAACTTACTCAACTGGTTGAACTTCTTCGCATACTCAGATACAGTCATACCCGGAGTTTGAACCAGTCTCTCAAACTCCATAGCTTTAGCATCCCTTACACTCTCCGGAAGAAATTCATCAAGAACCATTTCTCTGAATCTCTCCCATGATAGCTCTTCATTATCTCGAAGCATTCCAGAAATGTTTCTCTTAAACTAGTCCTTTGCTTCAGCCTTCATCAAATAACCAGCAAACTCAATTACCCTCCTATCAGGAATCCTCAAAATCTGGACTTTCTCTTCTACCTCTTCCAGAAAATCTGTAGGATCCACCTCACCTCAATACTCTAAAGGCTTGAGCTTTAGAAACTTCTCAAAAGATACTTCCTTAACCTGATGCACCACTACAGACGGGGGTGGAGGAACTGGAATCTCTAGAACTTATTGAACAGGAGGAGCCTGCTGCTGCCTCTGCTGAGTAATAAACTTAGCTAATACCTCATAGTTCCTCTGCAGCTGGTCTAACTGTTGCGCCATATTAGCCACATCTACTGGTGGCACAGGAGGAACCTCATCTCCTCTGTTCCCTCCTACTGAACCCTCTTTAGAAGGAAATTACCTCCTAGGACGGCCTCAACCTCATCCTCTTCCTCGACGCAGAGGCATCTCGATACTGATAAGAAGAACAAACACATCAGGCTCACTACGCACACTTAACGCAGATATACATATCAAAGGAAAACACAATTGGACGAGACATGATCCTATGCTCTGTAGTTATCTTAATCAACACTTATGCCAGTGCTCATGCTTCTCTATTTATCTTCTATATTAAGGATTGTAAACCTAGAGCTCTGATACCACCTCTGTCACACCCCAACTCTAGTGGTGCGACGGTCCTAGGGCAAGAGTAGGCTTAAGGCCACCATAAACCCGTAGAACTCACAAATCATAAATCTCATATACCATTCTATCAAATTCAACATCATACATTTTCATACAATGATTATTTCCATACATATCATTTAACATCAATCATAGCTTTTCTATTATCATTTCATATTTTCCTCTTGTTCTTTAATGATCAAAAGAGACCTCTCACATCACTGAGGAACAAGAGTATCCAAAAGATAACATTCATACATCAAAATATTCTAGTATCCTCGAAAGACTAACTACGGAGCTCTAAAGTATACTCCCATACATATTTTATCATAATACCATCAATAAATATACAAAATATCTCAAAAGAATTATTACAATGAAGCTTCTTGGAGTAAATAAGTCAAGAAGCCCGATCTTCTCTATTAACTCCCTCACGAGCTAAACTATCACCTGAAATCCACAGAAGATGAGTGAGCCTACAACTCAGTAAGATATGAACATTATATAATAAGAACTGAATATCGAATTATGGTCATGAACAAATAATTATACATATAGGCATGAAAGAGGTCATAAGCTTTGCTTGAAGGAAACATGGTTCTCACAATAACTTTGGCTATATCAAATCATGTCATAAATCAAATCATGGTTCATGTTTAGAACAAAGAATGCCCACAAAGAATGGCATTATCAAATCTTATATGGTAGAACTGATCTCATATCATATCATACGTATCGGTAGCCTTGCTACCTTAACGTGCACACATGCTTGGCCAGGCATGCGCCTAGAGCTCCTGGCCCCCTCTAGGTGGAACACCGATAAAAACCCTATCGGCTGGGCTCCCAAAGTGCACAATAGACTAATAAATTTACTCTCATTGGGAAGAGCGTTCTATCCATGGGTCATGGGTTTCAATCTCATAAGAAGCATATTGGTCGCAAGACCATCATCATATAACATTATTCAAATTGGGTTCACAAGCAAGAAACATATGAACTTGATCCAAGAATAATGATCAAGCCATTCACATTATACAAGTATATAAGTATATATATATACAATAGGACAATCAAATATATAAATACTTTGGTCATTTGAATTTCAAAGAACAATAATCGAATGGGATGTTCATACTTACCTCTTGCTCAAATTCTCTCAAATTCCTCTTTAGAATCTGCTAACTTAATTCCTCAATCAATTTCGAATTCTCCTCCTAAGAAATTTCCCCAAATATATAAAATTAGGGTTTCTCCAAATCAATAATATTCAACATGATTTTCTATTGATTAACTATCTTAGAGTCTCTATTCTTAATTGCCAACAACAATTTCATTAATCTTTTTAAGAAATTTCTGCATTAAATCTGCATTAATTTTCGAAGTTACTGTTCATGACAGTTTCAACCTCTAAATTTCTCCCACATTAATTACCATTAATGACTGCAAATTGCTAGCAATAAATTCTATATACCCAGAATTATTTATCCTAACCCATAGACTTAAATAAATCCAAAGAAAATAGTTTAGGAAGAAAATTTACCTTAGTTCCTTCAAACTGAAATTCTGGGATTACTGCTCAAATCTTGATGATTTCTGCCTTAATACTGAATAATCTAGAGGTCTAATGCATTAATTTAATTATTAATGCCTTAGAATTTAAAACGGAACAAATCTAAGAAAGAACTGAAATTAACCAAGAAAGATGGATAGAAGAATCGTGAAAAACGATTATGGCTGTTGGGGGAGTTAAATAGACCTCTGCCCAGAAACAGGCTAGCCAGCTCGCCTCGCCAGACCTGCCTCGGCAAAGCTGCCTCGCCTAACCAGCTCTCTATTCCCATTTCGCATTCCCATCTCGCACTTTCTAGCTCGCCAAACTTAATCCGGCATTGCCTCCTCGCTATACCAGCTCGCATATGCTACCCCGCGTGTGCTTCTTCGTGAACTGCAACTTCGCACATTCCCTCTTCGCATACTGCCTCTTTGCATAATGCCTCTTCACCAAATCCTCTTCGCCTTTCCTCTTCGCGAATTGCCACTTCGGCAAACTCACCTCGCCACTTCTCCAAATTGCCTCCTCTCATATTGCTGGCTCGCCATAACAAAATTCCTCTAAGTTAAAACCCTGACTAGACATCCCACATTTAGCCAACTCGCAAATGAGTTACAAATATCCAAACTTACTAATTCTTTTTATTGCTTAAAATCAACATGCAGGAGCACAACAAATCAAATTTTCAAATCAGCAAAATCAACACATAGAAGAGTCACCCTGACTTGCTGTCTTAGAATCTCTCCGAATAGGTCCGATAAAACCCACTCTACACTGAGATACACTTATCCAAAAATTCTAAAATTTTACAGTCATTTTCACAACACACAAAGGAACATTTTTCATGTTTATACCCTTCACTAATTCTATCTCAATCATTCCCAGTAATTCCAAACAGACACTGCATCCCTACAAAAACTCTCAACCAGACCAGCCTTACTCAAATAGACACAACTCATCACATACACAGAATTTTTCCAAACCATTTTACAAAATTATAGCTAAGACATAAATTAACAACTTCCATGTTTTACACTTTACCAAATTATATCTTTAAGACCATGCAATTATCATCACAATATCCTGCAGCATCCAAAACAGAAATTCCTGAAATTCTCAACATTCTTATTTAAAATTTTAATACATTCTCCAAACATACAAAGTCAATAAAATACTACAAAAATGACAAATATTACAATGCACCAAATAATTTAAAAAATTCAAATGTATACACTCTTTCAATGTGATAATAACATAAAGAAAAAAAGAGTATTAATATATTTTTATTAAAAAAATGAAATCATATTAGTTTAATATCTTTTCATTTATTGATTTGAGTACATGAGATAAAAATATAGAGGCAATAACTCTATCGTGAAATAATTATTCTAGTAATATATTTTAGGTAAATATTCAAGTGCTTGGTATAAACCTGTGTTGTCAGGCACGAACCAATTCGACCAGTTGAATCGGATTAATAGAGAATCAGACTAGAGGCTAGTTTGGTTTGATGATTCGGACACAGCCATATTCAAATTAAAAAATTAAAAAAAAATTCACAAAATGGGGACTAAACCCATGACCTCAAAGGATTGATTAGATAATAGATCACACATGTACTAGACCTTATTGATACATGATTATATGATTAATGGAAGAGCATAAATTAGAGTGTAGAGTTGGTTACCATGTGAGAAATCTCAAATCCAACCCAAAAATTTAAGCTAATAGATGATGAGGGCTATAATATTATATTAAATATTGACACCTTTTATTATTTTTTAACGTGAAATATTTTAAACTCTAATACTATCAGAATGAGTAAACACATTGTTATTGAAATTATAGACTAAATTTTTTCCATAACATGATTCATCCTAAGGGTTCATTTGGATAGCATAATAGAAATTAAAATTGGAAATTAGAATTTCAATTCCAATTCTGAAGGAATTGGAATTCAGTTGGAATTCTAATTCTGATGTTTGACAATTATGATGAAATCAAAATTGAATTGGAATTCTAATTTTGTTGTTTGGACAATTATGATGAAATTAGAATTGAATTGGAATTTTAATTTTGTTGTTTAGATAATACTTAAAAAAAAAAAAAATTTAATTTTTTTTCTACTTAGTATATTGTAATATTGGATATTAAAATATAAAATAAATAATTTTTGACCAAAATGACAGTTACTTCTTGCTTAAGGGCAAAAAGGAATTATAGGTGACCTCCCTTTCTTAATAAACATCACAATAAAATTAGAATATTATCACTATATATATATAATTTAAAATCTTTTCGTTCTATATATAATTTTAATATTATTGAATTAAAAATTCATTAATTAATAATCACTTTATGTTGATGTAATGTCAAATAACTTGGTGCATGCACCAAATGATTTTAAAAATTTAAGTGTATACATTCTTTTATGTGATAATAATATAAAGAGAAAAAATAATATCAATATTTTTTTATTGCAAAAAAAAGATATACGAATTACATTAGTTAAATATTTTTTTATTTATTAATTTAAGTTTATGAGATAAAAATATAGAGGCAAAAACTTTCTCGTGAAATGATTATTAAACTCATGTCTTTTAAATAAATATTCACGTGCTTGGAATGAACATATATTGTCAGATTCGAACTTACCGACAGGTTGAATCGAATTAATTGAAAATTAGACTAGAAACCTATTTGATTTAATGATCCGGACACAATCATGTTCAAGTTAAAAAAAAATAAAAATAAAAATATATTTTTACAAAATTGCAGTCGAATCCATAGATCTCAAAGGAAGAAAAGCAGATTTTTAACCATTTGGGTCGAACACCTAACCTCAAAGGAAGAAAGACATATTTTTAACAAATTAAGCTAGACAAATTTTTAACCATTTAAACTAGACATTCATCCTGAAGTAATTTTTTACAATATTATTTATATCTTTACAAATATAAAAATTAATAATAACAATTACCACATAAAATATCTATTATTATTTTAATTATTTCTGATTCAACTCTTGATTCAACTTCTATTAAACCTTTTGATGCGTGACCCTACGTACTCACTTGTTCAATGGTCGGGTGGGTTTTGAAAACTGTGGTATAAACACTTAACACTAAAACTTGGGTAAATGATGCATGGTTCTATTTTGTCAAAGTAATCCACTTGTGAGTACACAAATGCCTACCAACTTAATTGATTTGGACTAATTCAATCATTAATTAAGCACTGCCACTTTATCTGTCATTTTTCCCCCTTTTTTCCCTGCTCTTTTCAAGTCTTTTGAAAGCTATCTAAAATTTTTCAATAAATACAGAAATATGGAACTCGACAATTTTGAGCAAAAATATAATGATCATGAGCCATCTAATTTCAATGTATTTAATGCATATTATATCTAATTGATTTTAAGGTACTATGTATATTTTTTATAATAAAAAAAACTCCAATTTAAAGAAAAAAAATGAAAATAGGTTAAAGTTCGCTCATATAAATGGCCAAAGTCCTCATTTTCAATAATAGTAAAGTCATCTAAATAGTAATGTGCATCAAATTCCCTGAAATAATGAAAAATAATTCTAAATTAAGACAATGAGATCGGGAGTTCAATAGAAATTAGTAGAAGAGTGCCCTCTTCCATTGATTAAATATAGGGAGCGAAAGACAACTCAAGGGTAATCAGAGGTCAAGAATGGTGAGTGTGAAGGGCAATTTAAACAATTTCTTCTTGTCTCTTCCTTAAAGATGTGAGAAAATTTAAGAGAGCAGTGGGAGTCATGTGACAGTGAGTGAGAGTCACATGTGATTAAGGAAGAGTATAAATAGAAAAGGCGAGTGTGATGAGTGACGTGGACAAATCGTCAAATTTGTATGTTCAAGAAATGACATCCATATTGTGAAAAGGAAATTGGAAGTCAAGCACAGCAGTTGACTAAAGGAAAGAACAACTCAGCAGCTAACAGAAAGGTTCCAGTTCAGCATTAGTTTGTTAGGCTGTTGTAACAATAATTTATAATTAGTTGTATGTTAACTGATTTAGTTGTATAACTGAGTAGCCATGTGGCTTGTTAATACTAGTTGTATATATACTTAGCTTCTGTAAATGATTGATCATCAATCAAATCATTTTCAATACTTTCATTTAATTTTTGCACTGCACTTCTAATATGGTATTAGAGCTCTAAAACCAAGAATTCATATTTCTTTTTTCCTTCTTCTTTTTGTTCTTCAACTACTTTCAAACCCTAAGTCTTGCATCTTCTCTGTATTCTTCAAATGGCAAATTCTTCTTCAAATGATCTTCCTCAAAATTCATCATCAGTCACAAGTTTAAATCTACACAAAGATCCTTCTTCTCTATATTTGCTTCATCATTTTGAATATCATGGTTCAATCATAGTTTCGCCAGAACTCACCACCATGAACTTTGTTTCATAGATGAGGTCCTTTCTCCTTATAGTTTCAATTCGAAACAAACAAGGATTTCTAGATGGGAGCATACGAAAGCCAGCTTCAGATAGTCCCTATTACTTGCATTGGATCCGCTGCAACAATCTCTTGGTTGCTTCAATCGATCTCCTCACCTATTGCATCAACTGTCTTCTACATGGAAGAAGCTAAACAAATTTGTGAGAAACTCAACCAGAGATTCTCTCAGCCTGTTGATTCAAGAGTGTGTCATCTTCAACAACTTCTTAGTTCAACAATTCAAGGCATAACATTTGTGGATAACTACTTCACAAAATTGAATGAAATTTGGGAAGAATTAAGGAATTTTAGACCTCTTCCACATAGTTCTTGTGGAAAATGCACTTAAGCATGCTTTCAAGTATTCATTGACAGACAACAGAAGAACTATGTTTTTCAATTTCTCAATGGATTGAACGAGTCATTCTCAGCTTTGATCATAAATAATTCCAATGAAACCATTTCCTACACTAGATCAAGCCTATAACATGATCCTCATAAAAGAAAACCAGAGATCTTTTCACTTGCAGTCATAAACCTTGAATGATGTTGCTATAATGGTTGTGAGGAAAGCAAAATCTGACCTGTTATGCTCTCTCTGTGGCAAACCACGTCATCTTAAGGAGCAGTGCTACAGGATAATAAGCTTTCCACCTAATTTCAAGTTTACTAAGAGTAGATCTACTGTGGGAAATCAACATGCATCAGCTCATCAAGTCTCAATTCAAGATCAAGAAGAGGCACTCAATACAGACCTCACATCTCTACATCTCTCAAAGGATCAAACACAAAAGCTAATGACACTCATTGATACTCAAAGTAACAAAAAAAAAATGCTACTCTCACTCCTGAGGACATAAAAGCCCACTTGACTAATGTAGCCAGTATTAAATCTTTTGTGTTCTCTGCATCAAATTCCTATTTACTCAAAGGTTCACATCCTAAAGACTTTAAAATAGAATCATGGATTTTAGACACAGGTGCCACAGACCATATAATAAACAAAATTGATCTATTTTTCAACTGCTATCAAGTGTTTGGTTTCTCTGTCAAACTACCTGATGGTTCTAAAGCCAAAGTCACTCATATTAGCAGTGTTAAGCTCAATTCTCATCTCATTTTGTACAATGTGTTGTGTATTCCATCGTTCAATTTCAACCTTCTTTCTGCATGTAAATTCACATCCCAACAGGATATCAGTCTCATTGTTCTCTATAATTGTTGCCTTATTCAGGCCCTTTATCTATGGACTACGATTGGATTAGCTAAAGTTCACTAAGGCCTTTATTTCCTAGAGACCAACTCAGTTGTGTCAAATAAAACCTCTTCTAATCACATCCTTAGTTCTTTTACATCATTTGCAATTACAGTTTCTTATGAAGTCTGACATCACAGATTAGGGCATGTGTTAATTCATAAGTTTCCCTCTTTGCATTTGTTGTGTTCTTGCAAGAATAAGAGTCTCAGTGCTCCTTGTTTTACTTGTCCAAAGGCAAAGATGAAGAGATTGCCTTTTCCTGAATCTGTTGAGTCTATTTCTGGTTTGTTTGAGTTAGTGCACATGGATATATGGGGCCCTTATTCACAGGGTGACATGAATAAAAACCATTATTTCCTTTCTATTGTTGATAAATTTTCTGAGGGAACATGGGGTTTCTTGATGAAACATAAATCTGAAGTATCTCATTAGGTTCAATACTTTTATAACCTCATCTTAAACCAGTTCAACATTTCTATTAAAGTCATAAGATCATATCAGGGCACTGAGTTTCAAATGACTACTTTCTTTCAGTCAAAAGGCATTGTACACCTTAAAAGAATGGCAATGTTGAGAGGAAATACCAACATGTGCTCAATGTGGCTAGAGCCTTCTATTTCATGCCAACTTACCTTTAAAGTTCTGGGGAGATGCAATTTTAATTGCAGTTCATTTAATAAACATAACACCCTCACCTTTTTTGTCTCACAAATCTCCTTATGAAATCTTATTCCATAAACCTCCTTAATATCAAACCTTTAGGTCACTTGGTTACCTGTGTTTTGCTGTCAAAATCACCGGTCATAGAACCAAGTTTGATGTCAAAGGCAAACCATGTGTTTTTATTGGGTATCCTAATGGAATTAAGGGGTACAAGCTCTATGATTTCTCCACTCATATTTGTTTTGTCTCCAGGGATTAATATGTTCAAATTTTAATGGTACTTTTAATTATTTTTTAATAGATTTAGTGGATTTAATTTAATTTAATTTTGATTTATTGTTAAGATTTGATTTGATTTATTGAGTTTTGAAATTTGAAGTAAGATTAAAGATAGGAGAATCTTAAGTTAAAAAATCAAAAGATTTTTAAGGAAATTTGCTTTCAAAAATTAGTACCCGATTTTTGGTGGAGTTCGACCTGGTTTTTTGCCATTCGACCCGATTTTTGCCCAAAACTAATTCTTGAGAATTAGAGGCAAAAATCGATATCCAATTTTTGAGGCTTCAACATATTATGACCTGGTTTTTGGAGAAATAAAACAGAAATTTAGTATTTAACATTGAGAAGCATCATTTTCTAAGTGTCAAAAGATTTTCTAAGGAGCCTAGAAAGGAAAAGCTTCAAGGAAAGCAAAGAAGAACTTCAAATTGAAAAGCTAGCAATTTAGATTGAATTTTGCAATCATCAAGAGTTTATTTCTTAACTCTTCTTATTCTTAGTTTTATCTATAATGTAGTATGTTGAATTCTTATTTTATTTCAATGAAGTTTATGATTTTGATTTCAATTATGAGTGGCTAATTTCTTGATTTTAGAATTTAGATGTAGTCAATTGAATAATTATATAATTTTAACTATGATTGATTGATTATCATGTGTTTATTTAAATTGGTTAATTTATTGATTTAAGAATAACATTGTTTGATAATTAGCCACTATTACACAATATCTAAAATGATGTATGATGGATCGAGAGTGGAAGTACGTCATTAGTTCATTGGATCAATAACCTAAGGGATCATATTACTAAGAGATTAGAAACACTTTAGGTAATTAGAAATTGCTAAAGTTCTTAATGGATCTATATTAACATAGTGATCACGAGAGTAAATATGAAATTGATGTAGGTACTTGTGTAATTGTGTAATATCTGTCATTTTGTTATATTTTTATTAATTGTATGTTTGAAGAATTAATTAATTTCAAATATGAATGTTTGAGAAATTCAGAATTTTTGGTTGCAGTTACAGGATTTTGTGAGGTTGATTGCATGATTTTAAAGAAATAAGTTGGTAAAGTGTAAAACATAAAAGTTGTGAATCTATGTCTCATTTATAATTCTGTAAAATGGCATGGCAGAATTATGTGTGTGTGATGAGTTATGTCCCTTTGAGCAAGACTGGTCTGGTTTAATGTGTCTGTAGGAAATCTGTGGTTGTTTGAATTTTCTAAGAATGACTGAGGCAGATTGAGCCAAAGGTAAAAACATGAAAAATGTTCCTTTGTATGTTGTGATATTGGCTGTAAAATTTCAGAAATTTTGGATAAGTATAACTCAGTAGATAGTGAAAATTATCAGGACTGTTCGAATGGATTTTGGGGCAGTAAGTCTGGGTGAAATTTAGAGAGTCACCATGGTCTGTGTGGTTGTCTCTGTGATTTAAATTTTGGATATGTTGAGACTTTATATGTCTATTTTAAGTGGCAAAAAGGATCAGAAAGTTTGGATGTTTGTAGCTCTTTTGCGAGCTGGTCAAGTATAAGTTGTCAAGGAAGAGTTTTAGCTTAGTAGAATCTGGTTATGGCGAGCCGGCAAAATGTGAGGAGGCATTTTGCGAGCTGACAATGTGAAGTGGCGAAGTGACGAGATGAGATTGTCGAAGTGGCAATTGGCGAAGAAGCATATACAAGGTAGCATATGCGAAGAGGAATTTGGCGAAGAGGATTTGGCGAAAAGGAAAGGCGAGGTGGCATTATGCGAAGAGGTAGTATTCGAAGACGGAATGTGCAAAGTGAAAATTCGCGAGCAGAGTTTGGCGAAGAGGGAGATAGGCGAAGCTAGTTGGCGAAGAGGCATTGCTGAGGCGGCATATGCGAGGAAGAGTTCGCGAGGAGAGTTTGGCGAGGCAGCATATGCGAGCTGGATTAGCGAAGTGGCTTTTGCGAAGTGGCATTACCGGATCAATTTGGCGAGCTGGCTTATGCGAGGTAGCATTGCCGAGGTAGGTTGGTGAGGCGAGCGGGATTTTGGGCAGTGGCCTATTTAACCCAGTGGCTAGTGACGATTTTCTGCACGATATTCTTCGTTCTTCTTCTATTCTTCTCAAATCAGTTCCATTTCTTGTTTAAGGCATTAATATTCAAAATTAATGCATTAGATCTCTAGATTAGAATATTATAAGGCATAAATTATGGCAGAATATTTCAGGAAGTCAACTTTTGGAGAAATAAGGTAAATTTCTTTAAATTTCATATTCTTTTAAGATTAATTAAATCTGGCAGTTAGAATAATTAATTATGGGTGTAAGGAATTTATTGCAAACATTTTAAGGTTATACATTGTAATTAATATTGGAAGAATAAGAATTAATGGACTGTCATGAATAGTAACATGAACAGTAAATTCGAATTAAGAGATCAATTAAATTGATGATGGAAATTAAGAATAGAAACTCTAAGATGGTTAATTATTCAGAAATCATGTTAAATATTATTGATTTAGGAAAACCCTAATTTTTTATATTTGAAAAATTTCTTAGGAAGAGAAAATCAAGGAAATTGAAGAGTTTGGAGTTGAGCAATCTATTAAAGGAAATTTAAGGAGAAACTGTGTTGAGGTAAGTATGAACATTGCATTTGTCTTTGCTTCATTGAGATAACATGACCAAGTATTCTAAATGTTAACCCATATAATTCTTACATGCTTGATATCCTATTACCGGACTGTTAATCAAAAATCATATAATATCCTAAGACTGAGATTTACTATTTGTTCATGAAATTACCATGTATATGTGTATGTATATATTGTAAGTGACTTTGTCAATTTTCTTGGATCAAGTTCACAAGATTCCAACTTGTTTAATACTTGTTAAAATTGATTGAAATTATGAGATATGTTGATGGTCCTGCGACCAATATGTTCTTGTGAGATGGAGCCAGGTGACCCTATGGATAGAACGCCCTTCCTAATGAGAGTAAATTCATTGGTCCATCGTGCACTTTAGGAACCTAACTGATAGGGTTACTGTACCATTGTTTCACCTAGAGGGGACCACGAGCTTTAGGCGTATGCCTGGCCAAGCATGCATTTGCAATAAGGTAGCAAGGACTACTGATGCGCTCTGTTATGATAGGTAGCATGGCTACTGATTCATTCTATAGTTCTACCATGATATTTGATAGTGCTATTCTATTATGAGCACTTCTGTTTCTTTGTAAGCATAACCACATTTTGATTCTTACCCATGTTCTCGATATGGATGTTTCTTTCGGATATATATATATATGTATGTATTTTTTTCTTATTGCATGTTCATATTTTACTGAGTTGAAGGCTCACTCCTCTTCTGTGGATTTCAGGTGATAGAGTAGCTCGTGAGGGAGCTAGTAGGGAAGATCAAGTTTCGTGACTCATTCTTCCAAGAAGTCTTCATTGTAATTATTTTGATATGATTTTGTATATTCATTACATGGTATTATGACATAAAATATATTGGAGTTTACTCTAGAGCTCCGTAGTTAGTCATTTGGGGATGATAATATTTTGATGTATGAATTGTTACCTTCTGGGTACTCTTGTTCCTTACTGATGTGAGATGCATCTTTTGATCAGTAAGGAACAAGAAAAAGTTATAAAATGATAATGGTAAAGATATGATTGATGTTTAAATGGATTTATAGAAATGATTATTGTATGATATCTATGTTTAATATGAATGTGTAATAT
>CANXYC010358962.1:0-19592 GCA_948193065.1 Aleurites moluccanus
AATGGTTATCTTTTGGGTAAATCTTGTTCCTTAGTGATGTGAGGTGTATCTTTTGATCAGTAAGGAACAAGAGAATATTATTATGAAATAGTATAGTAAAGAAATTAATTATGCTTGAATGGATTATGATATGTTATAGCATGATATTACATATAAATGTATAAGAGATTCAGGATATGGGAGTTCTACGGGTTTATGGTGGCCTTAAGCCTACCCTTGCCCTAGGACCGTCGCACCACTGGAGTTGGGGTGTGACAAAGATAATGTTGCTGCAAATTCGAGGATGAATTTTCTCTACCAAAGAGAGAATGATGGAGATCAACAAGATTTAGTATTTTTCATATTTATTTGTATATTTTTAGTATTTTTATTTTTCTTAATTAATTTTAATAGGAAACTTAGTTTTAGGCGTTATTTAATGTATTATATTAGTTTTAATTTGTTTCTCTATTTAAGTTAGTTTAAATTTATTTCCTTTTTTATGTAAATCTAGTGACTTATTTCCTTTTAGGAATAAATTACCATATTATATTTTAGAGTTTTCTGAAAGTTATTTCTTATATATAGTTATGTAAACCTTAGGTTTGGGAGAGCTTGGATTTGAATTAAAAATAACCTTTTTGTTTGGAAATTGTTTCTTCCATTTTTGGTATTCTTTTGAATGAACGAATTTTGATACCTATTTCTTGGTATTTCTAAAATCAACAGGTGATAGAAGATTATTTTCTGGTATTCGTTCACGAATCAATGGATTGTAATAGGATTCCGTATTCCATTGATATTTTCGCTGTGTCAGTTGGTATCAGAGCTTGCGCATGTTCTTTGAAAAGTCATGCCATCAAGGAGAGGATACGAAATTGTACCTATAGAAAAGGTTTATAATCATGACACAACAGCTCAGATGGAGCAACGTATTATAAACCATATGGAGGAGCGTAGGATACAAGTGACAGATCAGTTAACTCAATGGGTAAATGAGCTTTTAAGAGATCAAATATTTAATCTTCATGCCTCAGAAATAATGTCAAATGTCAATTGGGATTTACATCTAGTATCTGATGATAATCTCGATGAAAAAATATTATTATCTACAACGATAGTTTCATCATCTAATGAAAATCATAATAATATCGGGGAATCGCAACAGATCACAACACAGTTTCACAAGAAAGAAGAATATTATTATGAAGATCCATTATTCATTAATCTTTCTACTGCATTTGATTTTCAATTCATTAAAAAAAATTTAATTGAAACTTATATTCAAAGTTATTGGACAGGTTGGATGAGAATTATAAGAAAAATTTGAAAGTTTCACATTCTTTATGAGTATTTTACGACCATGTGTTTTCAATATAGAATTCTTTTACTTAAGGATTCTTTTAAAGATAATGTTGCTACAAATTCGAGGATGAATTTTCTCTACCCAAGAGAGAATGATGGAGATCAATAAGATTTTGTATTTTCCATATTTATTTATATATTTTTGGTATTTTTATTTTTCTTAATTACTTTTAATAGGAAACTTAGTTTTCGGCGTTATTTAAGGTATTATATTAGTTTTAATTTGTTTCTCTATTTAAGTTAGTTTTAATTTATTTGCTTATTTGTGTAAATCTAGTGATATGTTTCCTTTTAGGAATAAATTAACATATTATATTTTAGGGTTTTCTAAAAGTTATATCTTATATATAGTTATGTAAACCATAGGGTTGGGAGAGCTAGGATTTGAATTAAAAATAACCTTTTTGTTTGAAAATTGTTTCTTCCAATTTTCAGTATTATTTTGAATCAAGGAATTTTGATGCCTATTTCCTGGTATTTCTAAAATCAACAGGTTATAGAAGAATATTTTTCAGTATTCGTGTGCGAATCAACGGATTGTAATAGGATTCCGTATTTCATTAATGTTTTCACTGCATCAGTTAGTATCAGAGCTTGCGCTCGATCTTTGAAAAGTCATGCCATCAAGGAGAGGATGCAAGACTATACCTATAGAAGAGGTTTATAATCGTGACACAACAACTCAGATGGAGCAACGTATCATGAACCGTATGAAGGAATGTATGATACAAGCGATGGATCAGTTAACTAAATGGGTAAATGAGCTTTTAAGAGATCAAATATTTAATCTTCATGCCTCATAAATAATGTCAAATGTCAATTGGGATTTACATCTACTATTTGATGATAATCTCGATGAAAAAATAATATAATCTACAATGATAGTTTCATCATCTATTGAAAATCATAATAACATCGGGGAATCGCAATAGATCACAACACAGTTTCATAAGAAAAAAGAATATTATTATGAAGATCCAATATTCATTAATCTTTCTACTGCATCTAATTTTCAATTCAATTAAAAAAAATTAATTGAAACTTATATCCAAAGTTATTGGACATTATAAGAAAAACTGGAAAGTTTCACATTCTTTATGAGTATTTTACCACCATGTGTTTTCAATATAGAATTCTTTTACTTAAGGATTCTTTTGAAGATAATGTTGTTGCAAATTCGAGGATGAATTTTCTTTACCCAAGAGAGAATGATGGAGATCAACAAGATTTGGTGTTTTCCATATTTATTTGTATATTTTTGGTATTTTTATTTTTCTTAATTACTTGTAAAAGGAAACTTAGTTTTAGGCGTTATTTAAGGTATTATATTAGTTTTAATTTGTTTCTCTATTTAAGTTAGTTTAAATTTATTTCTTTATTTATGTAAATCTAATGATTTGTTTCCTTTTAGGAATAAATTACCATATTATATTTTAGGGTTTTCTGAAAGTTATTTCTTATATATAGTTATGTAAACCATAGGGTTGGGAGAGCTTGGATTTGAATTAAAAATAACCTTTTTGTTTGGAAGTTGATTCTTCCATTTTCGGTATTCTTTTGAATCAACGAATTTTGATGCCTATATCCTGATATTTCTAAAATCAACAGGTGATAGAAGATTATTTTCCGGCATTCGTGTGCGAATCAACGGATTGTAATAGGATTTCGTATTCCATTGATATTTTTGCTGCGTCAGTTGGTATAACAGCTTGCGCTCGTTCTTTGGAAAGCCATGCCATCAAGGAGAAGATTTTAGATTGTACCTGTAGAAGAGGTTTATAATCGTGACACAACAACTCAGATGGACAAACGAATCATGAACCATATGGAGGAGCGTATGATACAAGTGACGGATCAGTTAACTGAATGGATAAATGAGCTTTTAAGAGATCAAAGATTTAATCTTCATGCCTCAGAAATAATGTAAATATCAATTGGGATTTACATATACTATTTGATGATAATCTCGATGAAAAAATATTATCATCTACAATGATAGTTTCATCATCTATTGAAAATCATAATAACATCGGGGAATCGCAACAGATCACAACATAGTTTCACAAGAAAGAAGAATATTATTATGAAGATCCATTATTCATTAATCTTTCGTCTGCATCTTATTTTCAATTCATTAAAAAAAATTAATTGAAACTTATATCCAAAGTTATTGGACAGATTGGATGAGAATTATAAGCAAAATTGGAAAGTTTCACATTCTTTATGAGTATTTTACAACCATGTGTTTTCAATATAGAATTCTTTTACTTAAGGATTCTTTTGAAGATAATGTTGCTGCAAATTCGAGGATGAATTTGCTCTACCCAAGAGAGAATGATGGAGATCAACAAGATTTGGTGTTTTCCATATTTATTTGTATATTTTTGGTATTTTTATTTTTTTCAATTGCTTTTAATAGGAAACTTTGTTTTAGGCGTTATTTAATGTATTATATTAGTTTTAATTTATTTCTCTATTTAAGTTAGTTTTAATTTATTTGCTTATTTATGTAAATCTAGTGATTTGTTTCCTTTTAGGAATAAATTAGCATATTATATTTTAGGGTTTTCTGAAAGTTATTTCTTATATATATTTATGTAAACCTTAGGGTTGGGAGAGTTAGAATTTGAATTAAAAATAACTTTTTTTTTTTTTAAAGTTGTTTCTTCCAATTTTCGGTATTCTTTTGAATTAAGGAATTTTGATACCTATTTCCTTGTATTTCTAAAATCAATAGGTTATAGAAGATTATTTTTCGGTATTCGTGTGCGAATCAACGGATTGAATAGGATTCTATATTTCATTTTTATTTTTACGGCGTTAGTTGGTATCAGAGCTTGCGCTCGTTCTTTGAAAAGTCATGACATCAAGGAGAGGATGCCAGACTATATCTATAGAAGAGGTTTATAATCGTGACACAACAGCTCTGATGGAGCAACGTATCATGAACCATATGAAGGAACGTATGATACAAGTGATGGATAAGTTAACTAAATGGGAAAATGAGCTTTTAAAAGATCAAATATTTAATCTTCATGCCTCATAAATAATGTCAAATGCTGGGATTTACCTCCAGTATTTGACGATTATCTCGATGAAAAAATATTATTATCTACAACGATAGTTTCATCATCTATTGAGATTCATAATAATATCGGGGAATCGCAACGAATCACAACAAAGTTTCATAAGAAAGAATAATATTATTATGAAGATCCATTCTTCATTAATCTTTCTACTGCATCTGATTCTCAATTCATTAAAAAAGTTTTAATTGAAACTTATATCAAAAGTTATTGTACAAATTGGATGAGAATTATAAGGAAAATTAGAAAGTTTCACATTCTTTATGAGTATTTTACGACCATATATTTTCAATACAGAATTCTTTTACTTAAGGATTCTTTTGAAGATAATGTTGCTGCAAATTCGAGGATGAATTTTCTCTACCCAAGAGAGAATGATGGAGATCAATAAGATTTGGTGTTTTCCATATTTATTTGTATATTTTTAGTATTTTTACTGTTCTTAATTACTTTTAATAGGAAACTTTGTTTTAGGCGTTATTTAAGGTATTATATTAGTTTTAATTTATTTCTCTACTTAAGTTAGTTTTAATTTATTTCCTTATTTATGTAAATCTAGTGATTTGTTTCCTTTTAGGAATAAATTACCGTATTATATTTTAGGGTTTTTTCAAAGTTATTTCTTATATATAGTTATGTAAACCATAGGGTTGGGAGAGCTTGGATTTGAATTAAAAATAACCTTTTTGTTTGGAAGTTGTTTCTTCTATTTTCGGTATTCTTTTAAATCAACGAATTTTGATGCCTATTTCCTGGTATTTCTAAAATCAACAAGTGATAGAAGATTATTTTCGGGTATTAGTGCACGAATCAACGGATTGTAATAGGATTCTGTATTCCATTGATATTTTTGCTGCGTCAATTGGTATAACAGCTTGCGCTCGTTCTTTGAAAACCCATGCCATCAAGGAGAGGATGCCAGACTGTACCTGTATAAGAGATTTATAATCATGACACAACAACTAAGATGGAGCAACGTATCATGAACCGTATGGAGGAACGTATGATACAAATGATAGATCAGTTAACTCAATGGGTAAATGAGCTTTTTAAGAGATCAAATATTTAATCTTCACTCCTAAGAAATAATGTCAAATGTCAATTGGGATTTACCTCCAGTATTAGATGATTATCTCGATGAAAAAATATTATTATCTACAACGATAATTTCATCATCTATTGAGAATCAAAATAAAATCGAGGAATCGCAACAACTCACAACACAGTTTCACAAGAAAGAAGAATATTATTATGAAGATCCATTATTCATTAATCTTTCTACTGCATCTGATTTTCAATTCATTAAAAAAAAATTAATTGAAACTTATATCCAAAGTTATTGGACAGATTGGATGAGAATTATAAGAAAAGTTGAAAAATTTCACATTCTTAATGAGTATTTTATGACCATGTATTTTCAATGTAGAATTCTTTTACTTAATGATTCTTTTGAAGATAATGTTAATGCAAATTTGAGGACGAATTTTCTCCACCCAAGAGAGAATAATGGAAATCAACAAGATTTGATATTTTCCATATTTATATTTGTATATTTTAGTATTTTTATTTTCCTTAATTACTTTTAATAGGAAACTTAGTTTTAAGCGTTATTTAAGATATTATATTAGTTTTGATTTGTTTCTCTATTTAAGTTAGTTTTGATTTATTTCCTTATTTATGTAAATATGGTTATTTGTTTCCTTTTGGGAATAAATTACCATATTATATTTTAGAATTTTCTGAAAGTTATTTCCTATATATAGTTATGTAAATCTTAGGGTTGTGAGAGTTTTAAATTTGAATTAAAAATAAACTTTCTGTTTGAAAGTTATTTCTTCCAATTTTCGGTATTCTTTTGAATCAACGAATTTTGATGCCTATTTCCTGATATTTCTAAAATCAACAGGTTATAAAAGATTATTTTCCGGTATTCGTGCGCGAATCAACGGATTATAATAGAAGACCATTTTACCATTGCTATTCTGCTGCGTCAGTTTTCGTCTTCCATTGATATTCCGTTGCGTCAGTATATGAAGGACAAATAAATCTAGTCACAAGTTTTGAGATACAAAGAACTAATGGTATAGCATGAACATATGAATGAGTAGCTAATGCTACTACTCAAAAGAAAGGAGCTCAACAGATCATTAAACTTAAAAATATAAACAAAAGAACAGCTTCAAGGGGCAATTGAATGCCTCATGGAATTGAAGCACCCGATTGTGATTTGCATGTCAATTGAATTGCATCGATTTCGCTTCTCATACCAATTGCTTTGGTATATTCCCCCGAGTCCTTGGGAATAACTAATAAGGCAATTTCACATTTTGCATTAAGCAAAGGATGATAAATTTATGTATAGGGACGAACTTGTCAAAGTGACCACATACCCTTAGTTATAGAATTATTCTAATCTGTAATCCAATGCCTAGTAACTCCACCTATAGTAACTCGGTGTATTAAACCATCTAACACAAATACTTCCTACATTGGGACTAACATAGCAAAGCAATGAAACCATCAAATTCATATTATTCAGGGTTTTACAATACATAAGCATAAATTGTTTTATCAGCAGGGAATATGCAAAGAGCAGAATAAATTTAATAAGAATGACAATTTCAAGCATTCGATTACCAAAAAACAATGACGTAAAATTCACAATAGCAAGTAGAATAACCCACCATACCCCAGGAGAGTCCCTTCCAAGATTCAAACCCAGATTTCTCCCCATATTGCCACACCAAAGCCATTGCTGTAATCCTGTTTAGCAGATAATTAGCTAATTTGAGCTTAATTTTCATTTTTCAATTAGACTTGGAATCAAAAGGTATTATGCCACCTTAACTCAATACAAATTAAAATTAGCAAAAATAGTAATTAAAAAAGAAAAACCAAGGTTAGATCAACAAATGAAACCACCATAACAATCTAAAATTAAACCTAATAATTATCAATGGAAATCACCAAGAAACTAAAATTGTTATAGAGAAGGAGAGGGGAACTCTACCATTCAACAACACTGGATACATGTATAGCCCAGGTGGGCAAAGATAGTGCGTTGGCGGGTTCACTGAGTCGACCCAGCAACGGCAAACCGGCAGCAGATGCGGTTCCTACTACGGTAATGGCCAAACCCGCCCCAAATAAACTCGAAACGGTAGCATAGCTGGCGGGTTTTCGGGTCAAGGGTCGGGTTTGAGAAGTAACAGCTGTGCGAGAAGGTGGAGGAGAAAGAGAAGAGAAAAGGGTATGTTTGGACTTGTAAGAGAAAATAGGATTCCCAGAGAAAAATGATAAGGTTGTCGCTGTGGTTGCCATGGTGTTTTTTGGGCGCGGAAATATTTAGTGTTTTTTTTTTTTTTTTGTATATATATTTTTCTGGTTAATGATCAAAGTTTGTTATGAACGTGCAGCTTTGCTAAAGAAGAAATTTGACGACTGAGATCATTATGGGAATAATGTTGAACGGTTGAAATAATTCCATGTATAGTATATTTTTACATTTCCACTCCATACTCTTTTTTTTTTTTTTTTTCTAAGATTATTTACCTCTCTTCCTATAAAATATTCAAAAAGATGATTTAAACTTAAATTTCATGTGATGTAATTGAATGTAAATTTTAAATTAATAAATTATCATTTAAACATAAATTTATTTAAAATTATAATAACAAAATTAGATTTAAAAATATAAAAATTTATTATGAGAGTCTATTCAATCTAAGTTTTTAAAAATTAAAAAAGTCAATATATTTTATCCAAACTTTTAAAAATCCTATGAAAATAAGGTGATATTCAATTAAAATTTTTAAATAATTTAAAAAATTTTATAAAAAGTAAGAAGTATTCAATCAAAATTTTTATAAAATTTTTAAAAGTCTATCAGTATTTAAAAAATTATTAATTTTTAAAAAAATAAAATTTTAAAAACTTTAAATGACTTTTTATGTGTTAATACTAATAAAATTTCCTTAAAATTCTTTTTCATTTTTTCTCAAAATTTTTATTTTTTATATGATCACAGAAAAAATAATCAAACCAAACTAAAAAATTATTGTAAATAATGAATTTAATTTCAAAATTATTTGTTTGAAAATATATATAAACTGTACACTCAGATTTATATTGATAATATTATTTTTTTAAAACATTATTATTAGAAGTAACAATTTATTATTAATATAAATCTAAATAAAAAATCTTAATTTTTTACAAATATCAAAATAATTATTACAAATCAATTAAAATTTATAAAATAAAAATTTATAAAAATTATTCATAAAATCATAAATTTGTTAAAGTTATTAAAAATTTATAAAACCCTATAAAAATCATTTACTAAAAAAAAAATCATAAAAATTATTAATTTTTTTAATTCAATACACACAATTAACGAGTAGAATAAATCAAATATTATAATATTTAAATTTAATAAAATTTATTATTTAAATTTAAGTTTAAATTCAATTTATATTAAAAATTGAATTGAATTCAAATTTTTAATGAGGGGAAATTAAATAGTTTTAACAGTTATTTGATTTATTTCCGCTCTTAATTGCTAAAAAAATATGAGGATATCCTACTTGCTGCTTCCATAACATTTACTGAGCTATGTGGATGCCAACTTGTTTTCCAATTACACGTGTCATATTTTCGTTGGGTTGTCCATGTTCCGCATCTAACATGGATAGAAGGGTTGCATGCATTTTTTTTTTTTTACATTTTTACATAATACATATTTAAAAGATTAAAAAAAAATTAAAAATTATAATTTAATAGTGTTTGATTTAATAAATTTAATAATAAATAAAAATTAAATAAATAATAAAAAATATATTATAAATTTTATATATTAAATTTAACGATATAAATTTGTCTTATTTATAATTATTTTTTATTATTTATTTAATTTTATTTTAATATAATTTTATATATTAAATTTAATGATATAAATTTATCTTATTTATAATTATTTTTTATTATTTATTTAATTTTATTTTAATATAAAAAAATATATTATTAGATTTATTATATCAAATATTATTAAATTATAATTTTTAAAAAATTTTAATTTTTTTTTTTAAGTTCTTAAAATATATTATATAAAAAATTATTGTATAAAAATAAATAGGAGCTCTCAACACCTAACATGGTGTCTGTTTACTGTCACCGTAAGCTAACACTGACGTCCAAGCAAAGAACAATAACCGAGTCGACACACTAACTCATTCAAATCACTAACACGGTAACTGACTCACTAGCGTTAAACACTTCTCGTAACGGCCAAGTGACGGAAAAAAAATACAAAAACCCTAGCTCCACGTCACCACCGAAACGAACCACTCCCATCCCATAACCATTTGTAGAGGTGATGACACGGCGCCGAGTGGCAGAATAGTAAAATAATTATGACTGTTTAATTAGTTAATTAATTAAGAATCTCGAGAAATTGAAATCTCTGCTTTTTATATAATTTCAGGCCTTAGCTTCTAAAATATTTCATTGATTTGTCTGTTTTTCATCTGCCAGTCTTCTGTTCGTTTCCAACAATGGCCACGCATTGAGATTTTCTCTGTTTAGTTTTCTCGGGAGCCATACAGAAAGTTTCAAACTTTAATTTTCTCTCTTTTCTAGGGTTTTTGTTTTTTGTTCGGATGACTTATCATAAGGATGGCAGAGTGGTGCCACAGCTGACGATGAGAGTGGAGGCTGATAGTGATGATGAGGGTAATAGCGATGGGGAGTATGTGAAATTGAGAGATTGTGAGGTGGAGGAAGGGAGATTTATTGAGGTTGCAGAAGCGTCTAGTCTTTGTCTCTGGAAATGGAGAGGTTCTGTGGTATGTTATTGGGTCAAGTTGGCTTTGGGGTTAACTTTTTTGGGATTGTTGGCTGCTGTTTTCCTCAAATGGGTTGGTCCATTTTTCATGGACAAGGTTAGTTTTGGTCATCAATTTTATGCATTTGTGGTTGAAAGGATGCCTATTTATTGATTGTGCTTTTTAATTTATTGATTTTGCTGGGATGTCTTATGCTATATAGTCCTTTTTAGGAAATTGGACGGCGAATTTTATATGGATTGGATTAATTTACTTATGATTTTTTTATTGTTTTTGTGGTTTCCTTAATGTGCATGTAGTTTTGGTTTATTCATTGTGATTTTCAAAATAGCAACATTTGCTGGGCTTGTTCTTGTTGTTATTCATGAATGGGATGGTTTTGCTTGTTAATTTTGCCAGTTTCTTTGTTGTTCCATGTGATGTAGGTTATTGCTGGTATTTTTTTGTTCCCATAAAATTATCCAATAACACTAGATCAATGAACTTGATATTGTAAGAGTCGAGGTCTAAATTCTAATGCTTTTCATAAGAAGTTCTGTTGTGTTGTTCTGTTACTGCAAATACTGGTTAATATTTTCTCTTAAATTTTTTAGATATGATCATTTTTCTTCTATATTTTTGTGTTTATAGTAATATATTCTACATATGTGGTGTGGCTTTCATTTTCATTGTTTAATCCCATGCTTAGTGATGCTGGTTAGTGTTTCTCTCTAATAGATTGGAACCTTTATGGATAAATTTGATTATATATATGCTCGGGTTTCAGTATGTGCATTCTCAGTTCTGAGTTTCACTGAATTGCACTTGATGTTGTTAGTTAGAGTTTCTAGGTGTCTATTAACTAAGGGTGGTATTGATTTTATTTTTTTAGAATTTTATTTTGAGAATTGCATAGATAGTTGTTCTTTTGATGTACTCGTTGTTCTGGTAAAGATGTGTTTGACCTGCATCCATGAATCTTTACAGAACACCATGGTTATGCTTTTATAATATTTTCCCAATGATAAGAGATTGTGTGTTCTTGTATCATAAGGATGCAAACCAGTGCAATTGTGCAACACTTTTTGTTATTACTGAAATTGGTAATCAATCATATTTCAATAGGTAGAAATATTTGTTTTAGCATTTGTACTATGTGTTTTAATTAGTACGTTGTTGTAGTTTATGTATATGAACGGATATGTACAGTTACCTTTTAGATTTTCAATTGTTTTGAAGCAGTCTATGAATATTACTCTAGTACTTTATCTAAATTTCATGTTTTTAGGCATTTTTTGGTGCTTCCCTTTTAGATTTTCAATTGTTTTGGAGCAGTTTATGAATATTACTCCAGTACTTTATCTAAACTTCATGTTCTTATGCATTTTTTGGTGCTTCATTTTCCTTATGCCATGGATGATCCAACACTGATAAAAAGGAATTTTGGAATATGGTTATACGGGTTATTTTATGTGTTCTAATTTAGTTGTGATGGTGATTTTTAGTATTCTGTTCCTAATCAGCTTGATGAGAAAAATGTTACTTGAAAAACATGCCAAAAATGCTAGAAAATCCACATTATTTGTGGGATATTCATGTATATTTAAAGTTGGTCCATATCTGACTGATTCATTTTCAGGAGCTCATCCCTATCATAAATTGGGAGACAACCACATTTAGCACTCCAGTGCTGGCAGTTCTGCTTTTTGCTTCTGTGGCATTATTCCCCATCCTCCTTTTACCATCAACACCTTCTATGTGGGTAGCTGGGATGAAATTTGGTTATGGTATTGGATTTCTATTAATTATATCTTCAGCAGCAGTGGGTGTATCGCTTCCATATTTCATTGGCTCACTTTTCCTTCATAAAATTCAAGTATGATCTTTCACCGAGATTTCATGTTTAAGTAGACCATTTCTTAATTTCTATTCCTAATGTAGTTCCACAATTCTTGATGCAGGGATGGTTAGAAAAATATCCAAAGAAAGCTGCCATTTTGAGAGCAGCAGGTGAAGGAAACTGGTTTCATCAGTTCCGAGCCGTTGCCTTAATCAGAATTTCTCCATTTCCATATATTCTGTATAATTACTGTGCTGTTGCCTCAAATGTTAAGTATGGTCCTTACATCTTAGGATCATTGGTAGGAATGATGCCGGAGATTTTTGTTGCAATCTACACGTAAGAACTCTGACTATATCAAATGCCCTTTCTGCAAAAAACCTAATTTGCATGTGTTTCTATGTATGCTTTGGAACATAGCTTTCTATCATCGTGTAATGTGTTTCTCTGGCTCTTGAATGTATTGGATTCTTACTTCATGAATTTGTTGACACATATATCAACCATTACATTTTTTTTTTCCATAAGTTCCTTTTGGGTAGGATAGGACAGTTATGACATACTTGAAGTACCCAGTTGCAACGTCCAAGTTTGGCTTGATCACTCATATTTATTCAGGATATGTAATGATTTTAAGAAATTTAATATTTCTTGTTTATTGAGGAACATGTGTTGTGTGAGGCAGGTTTTGACATTGTTGGCATTCTGTTAAATATGCATATTGGATTTTTTTTGTGTATTAGGTTTTTAGGTTCTCTACCATCTTGAGAAAAATGACTTCATAGAGAGGATGTCATCTTACTTGCCAAGTGTATACCTTAACTTCACTAGAAAACCTTTAAATAAAATTTTAATGCGTTTCTCGTTTTAAGGGTTTTGGTTGAGATATCTTATCCTTCCTAAAAATTCATGTTAGAAAGTGGTGTATGATCCCTACTCCCTCTACCCACTTAATTTTTTTTGTCCTCTTTCCACCATGACATATATAACATATATCATATTGAATGCACTGATCCTGATGTTACCTGGGCTCAACATTTCATAGCCACAATCCACGCAGCTCCATATTACTCCAGTCCTTGTCCTCTTTTAACTTTTAAAATAAGTTTCATTGTTAGGGTCAAATTGCATCTCTCTAGAAAGACAATCAAAGGCTTCCTTCTAGAGCTATCCCTAATAAAACAATATTTTTGTTGCTCCCAAGCATATGCCTGCGTCATAGCAGATAGCCAGCTTCGTGTATATCCTAGGCATTGACTGCAAAGTGCCACTGGAGCACCATCAGGTGTTAAACAATGGGAGTAGACAGCTTAGGGGCAAACCTGGTGATCTTTCGATGAGCTTGGTATTTGTTGATCATATCGCACAACTATGATGTGAATGTGCACTGGAGAACTCAAGTTTGAGACATAAAGAGTTTTGGTGATCCAAATGTTTAATGTTATACTTTTGGAGAGTTGGAGCTATTCCTGCCAGTCTAATCTTCCTAAAGTGATGTCTTTATCTACTGACTACTACTGCTAGATGTGAGATTCTTGCCCTGTAGTTGTCTTGCATCTGGCAACCACAGAGAACCATTGTGGGCTCTTGGCTGTTGCTTGTTGCAGACCTGTAAATTCATCTGTACAAGGCACAACTACTGCATTGTAGCAGATTCAATTAAATCACCTTATCACAAGGAAGTTTCTTGCCACTCTTTTTCACTTGTTCTTTTCTGGCATAACTTCCTTCCGTACCATTTTACTTGCTTGCCTTCAGCTCAAGGAAACTTTCCCAGATAACTTGGACTTAAGCAATCACAGAAACTCGAACAATAATAATATTTGTTACAGTATTTTGGACACCAAAGTTTATGCAACAGAGGAACCTTTTAATTTTCAGATTCTCTCTCTCTTTTTTTTTTTTCCTGAATGCATAAAGTTATTCAGTCAACAGCTATGCCATATGTATTGCATGCCTTTTTCTTTTCTTCCTTTGTGCAACTGGATTACATTCTGTTTTTCCTTCTTTGGATGACATTTAATTTTCTTCTACTTTCTGCAATGTAAACTAGCCATCAACTTACATTAGACATTGATAATTGAATATGGTTCTTATTGCAGAGGTATCCTTATAGAGACCTTGGCGGATGCTTCAAATGACCAGCACTCTCTTTCAGCTCCACAAATTGTTTTCAATGTCATTGGTTTCTGTTTGACAGTGGTCGTCACAATTATCTTTACAGTATATGCAAAGAGTAAGCTCAAGGTATTGCAAGACGAACCACTTCCAGCCTAGCTTCTGAATATAGTTCAGGTCAGGGGAATGCTTTCTGCCACAATTGTCTCAATAACATATTTAAGCATGATTGGAGGAGATGAGGTTTTTTTTTATTGAACAACTTCATCCACAGAAGACGTTATTGCATGACAATGTCAATGGTACAGAGACACTGGAAGAAGACAAATATCTAACATAGTATAGACTATAGAGCCAGCTTGCTTTTTATTTATATTTTTTTGCACTTTTTCTTCTTTTCTCTCCTTTAGATCTCCATTTATTTCAATTGGTTATTTGTATATGATTGAAATCACTTCCTTGAAAAGGTTCAAGTTGTTGGATTTGGCAAAGTTGTTGCTTGTAAATGAAAATATAAAGCAAAACATATTTATTTTACTATTGTGTTTTGTGAATCAAATTTTATTATTCTGCCTTTAGTACAAGCGGTGGTCTCTCTTCAAAAAGACGGTAACATAGATTTCGAGTAAAATGCACGTTCTTCTTCTTGTACTCTTGCCATTGCTAAACCTTTTCAATGAAATCCACGTATGGATTCATTTTAAATCCTTCTTACTCAACAGTACCTAATTTTCATATACGAAATTCCATATTGAATTGGAATATTTCTGCATTATGTTACGTGTCCAACAAAACTAGAAATCGCCATTTTCTGTGGTTTGTTTCAACAATTAATGCAGTGTGAAAAGCTCTCTGTTTTTTCTTTCATTTTTATGTGTCCAACAAAAATAGAAGTCGCCATTTTCTGCGGTTTGTTTCAACAGTTCATGCAGTGTGAAAAGCTCTCTGTTTTTTCATTCACTTTTTCCAGGGATATTGAGAAACCTTTGAGCTTTTTTTCTTATTTTTTCATACCATATTTCAGATTTTGTGTACTTTTAACAACAATCTTGAACGATAAGAGTTTGTTTAGTTCATCAATAAATGAAACAGAAAAAAGGAATCCCGTTCCATCCTTTTTGACCAATAATATGCAGTGCAAATATGAATCTCATTTTCTTTTTCATTGGATTTTCTTGGAAATCAAAGAGACTCGCATGACTTTCATTTTCATAGGAAATATCCAAATTAATTAGTGTAGGATCATTAGAAGTGCATTTTCCATGCAAATATCTTATTATTTTGTAACATATTAATCTTAATACAGTAATACATAACTTAAAACGAATATTAAGAGCAAAATATTTTTGGATTTAAAATTACTACTATGATTATATATAATTAATTGCAATGATATCCTCATGCAAGACATATATGGAAATGATCATTGAAAGAAGCTTTTTTTTTTCTTTTTTTTTTTTGTTATCATTAACTAAAAAATTATCGCCACCACCAAAAGTTAGCGAACAATTTTTCTTAATTAGTTATCTTTCTGATCTGATAAAAAATAGATTATTTATGCCAAAATTAAAAAATTAATAATTAAGAGAAACATTTTATGATCTAACTATGAAAATCAAACTCTGATATCAATAAAAAAAAAAAAAAGGGCATAGTCTTCTACCAACCAAATTTATCCTCAGGTCATTCTATTCTAGAGAGAAATATTCTTCATCTCTAAAATCTTATAATGCATCGTTTTTTTTTTAATTTTGGGTAAGAAGATAATATTTTTAACCTAATAATGATAAGATATATCACATGCTTGTGTCTGAAATACTGAACCTGTTGCCTTGCATATATTGCAAAATGATAGAGCGAAATTATTATGATACAAACTTTTTCCCCTGCGTTTTTTTATTATCTTGTCAGATAACCTGCATTGCTCATATAGGCTTAATTCCTCATATGGATTGAGCATTACTTGCATGTCCCATGTTTTTTATATTAATTTTTTTAAACCTAATAGCCATATTTTTATTATAAAAAATATAAGATTAATTTTCAATTAAATTTCGTAACTGACGTTAACCTAAAAAAATTTAATCTGATGGAAATTTAAAAATAAAATATCTTACCATATATCGCATTCATTTAAAAATTCGACGAAATCTTATACCATTAAGTTAATTTTTAAAATTTTTTATATTAATTTATTATATCATCTTATATTTGAATTTTTTTTATTTATTTATTTTTATTTTTTATTTTTTTGTGATACATTAAAAATACAAATGAATTTTGTGAAATTCAATGCTTTCATGGCAGTGATAAGGTAACATCATCAAATTAGTGCCTTCCGCTTTAGGGATACAACCCCACCAAACATCCTTCTGTCTGATTTTTAGTAATGGTTTGGCCGAAAAACTCGTGTCTTTGTTTTAAGGGCATTACTCAAAGCAGCAGCAGCTGTATTGTAGTAGTAATTAAGCTATAAAAAATATAGTGATATAATCCTATTTAGCTCAAGATGATTATTACAATTCCTTTTGTTACATTCCAAATTTTTAAAGAATATCATTATCAAGATTTCAATTTTCATGTTTTATATTATGAAACAGATATTTAATTATTGAATAATTAACTAAAATATATATAAATTAACCAAAATGTAACGATTTAAAGATAATGTTCAATTTAACACAAAATATGTACTATTTACATGCTAGAATTCAAATCATCTATTACCTAAATTACTTAATATAAATAGGAACAAATTTATTTTTTAATTCAATTCATGGGTTAGATCATAAAAAAAAATTATTTTGTGAATATCTTACTTTCCTTTATGAAATTTTAGATGTGTACTTAATATAATTTATGAAAATTAATTTATAATATCACCGTAAAATTAAATTAAAAAAAATAAATGATAGATCATAATTAGATGTTAAAATTTTATAAAATCAGATTTTATCATGATTGGATGCTAAAACCAAGTAATATTATAAACATTAAAAATATATTAATTTAATCAATACATTTTTGAGTCAATAATAATAAAATCGTTCGAGATATTAAGATATTAAATTTAAGTATCGGTTTGAGTCCAATTTATTATATATATATATATATAAAATAAGATCAACTCTTGAAGTTAATCTTATCTTTAAGAGTACGCAAAGGAATGTTATATTTACATGTGAAAATGTTAAAATTTCAAAGCACAAAAATTCAAACTATAGTGTTGGAGATGAATCATAGTAATTAATTGGGTGAAGCTGAAATTCCAAATTAGACAACTTAGTCTTAGTTAAAGCATCCCCATTGTACATTTATATTGTGTGTTGCTTTCTACTTGTTATAACTTATTGTCTCATCTCTCAACTGCAGAGAGTGAAGATGCACAAATTCTCTTTTCAGATCAGAACAAATGTGTATTGGCAAAACCATTGAAAATTGAAAGACAAGTGTCAAAAAAACTGCTTTCATATACAGCTGCCGATTATTCATCGAGTTAAGTGCTAGCCAATTAATTACTTATTATTTTAAAAAATAAAATAAAATTGCTTTGACTCCTTATCTACGCGCATAACAAGTCCACTACTTATACGCGCATAAGAATTCAACAGCTATTAATTTAGTCAATATTTTTAAATCGGACCGAATAAAATATCCATATAAATAAAAAATTAAAAAATTAAATCATCAAAAATTCAATTGAAATTAAATCGATTAAACTATAAAATAATCGGTATATATATATATATATATATATATATATATATATATATATAATGAAAATAAATATAATTTAATATTTATTATTTTTATCAAAAATAAAAAATTTAAAATTAAAAAAAAAAAATTTGATCCGTTTGAACCCAAAAATTAATCTGATTCGATCAGTTCGCTGGTTAATCAACTACTTTACTAATTTTTTAACCAATTTTTAAAACTAATCATACCAAACTTTAATTTTATTCTTAATTTTTTCAATTCAATCAATTCGATCCAATTTTATATACAAGATAATTTTAAACACTCAGCAGATAAGAATTTTTCATTATAATATAGTGGTCTAACGCTTAGATTAAGAAAGTGACCTTGAATGGAAATTTTTAGTGATGGTACAGCGAAAATTGGCTTGAAAATTGATTTGGAAAAATAATAAATAATTATATTCTCTTGTTTGATTTGCTTAATAATTGAAATCAATTATATAATAACATCAAAGAATAAAGTCCAATAATTGCTTAAGAGAGTTAAAAATATATATTGATGTTCCTCTTGCACATTTTATAAGTGTATATATTTTAATTAGTTGATCCATTTTCTTTTTTATTCATATTTATTATTATGTATACTTTAAAGTTTGATTCTTACACTAATTTTAATAATGATTTTAGTAACACTGAAATAAAATGTTTACTCTTTTAATTTATATCATTAATTTTACAAGATTAAGTTATTCATTTTGATTTGTTAAGTTATAAGTACTTATGAAGTTGTTATGTTAAAAATATAGTAATTTTTTGTAAAAATTTTAAAAGTTTATAACAATATAATATTTTTTTATTAGTTAATATGTACGCTTTTTGATTAGTTAATAATAAATTCTTAATTATGGCTGCGAAATATAATAAAACAGAAATAGACTTCCAAAGAGTTCTCCGTTGAAAATCCATCTGAGGTAGGTGCTCTTGTTTTCAGAGATGGAGATGATCCCATCTCCAGCTGGAATCAATCAATCATGGTTCTGTGAAATTGTTATACCAGAATATTCTTGACCATGCAGATAAATAAAATATAAAATGGAATGAAACATGGCGTCCCAATCTACTGCAAATTACAAAAAACTAATAAAGAAAGCAACGAATGTCCGCTCAAAGTCTCTCAAAACGGATAGAAAGAAAATTCAAACCCAACCCCTCCCCCCAAGACTATAACAAAAAAGCAGCCCAAGAACTCGTCAACAGAACTGACAAAAACCAGCCCATAAAAGACTGAAGACTCATCTTTGCCATCTCCTCTACTTCTTGTTCTTGTTCTTTAATTTACTTTACTTTCTCTTTCTTTTTGTTTCTCTCTTGCCATTAAATTTAGTTGGTTGCCAATCTGGCTTGGTTGGTGGGAGAGAATAAATGCATTACTATACACAATACTCTCAGTCCACAGGCTGGGTCCATCATCACATCAGTGAACAAGACAGAGTGAATTCATCATAATAATAACATTGAATTGAAATCAATTTTATATGTAAATTAAAGATATTGTCTTGTGTGCTTGAGAGAGAGAGAGAGAGAGAGAAGAGGGGGGGGGGGGGGGGGGGGGGGCAGGGGGTTTGTGGGGGGTAAAAGCCCGGGTTGAATAATATGGTGGGGAAGGGCAGAAAAACACCAA
>CANXYC010359029.1:0-11751 GCA_948193065.1 Aleurites moluccanus
ATAAATCCAAATCTTAAAGTAATGTAATAGGAAATGTTTAAAATAGTTCCATGGTACTGTAGCTAGATTATGGCATGTAGATAATGTTAAGTTTGCATGTATATATTTTTATAAATTGAGTATAATAAATGTTTGTATAATCTTATATGATTGTGGTGTATGTTATATATATATTGATGGAGATATTGAGATTGTTTGGAGATCCAGACGGATCCTGGTGTCTGAGATGAGATAAAATATTATAGAAGTGCTATTTGTGTGTTTTGATTTCTTAGGCATAGTCCAATTTTAGAAGAGGTGCTGTCGAATTTTCTTCAGCATTTTCATAATTAATTGGGTTATATTTGATTGTTGCATGTCATTTAGGTTGTCATTTGGGTTCTACGCGGTACTGGTCGCTTGTGCATCACCCGTACCCTAGGACCGTCACGACTTCCGAGATAGGTCGTGACATTTGGTCACATGAAAGCGGATTGTCTAAGATTAAAGAATAAGAAATGCTTCAAGAATAAGGCATTGGCAGCCACTTCGAATGATTCAAGTGACTCAGATGAAGAGAAGGAATATAGCAAAGATGAGGTAGCCAACCTTTGTTTCATGGCAATTGAAGATGATGCATCTTGAAGTGAGGTTAGTAATTTCGATTTTAAGTCTAATAATGATGTCATGCAAATTATGGATACATTGTTTTTCAAAATATCATAAGTTGCAAAACAAGTAAGATAAATTAAAAGAAATGTCTATTGAGGTCTTAGATGGCTGTGATGCTTACAAAAATGAAATAAATGAATTGAGTGCATCTAATGTTGAATTAAAAAAGGCCATTGACCTTAATGATCAAGAATGCAATAAGCTAAAAAATGAAAATACCTTGTTGAAAAACAAGTTAGACTCTCATGATGCTTGCATGTCCAAGCTTTGCATTGGCAAAGAAAAATTAGATAAAATACTTGAATCCCAAAGGTGTCATACTATTAAGTATGGACTTGGCTATAACACAGAGGATGCCCCATCAATATCTAAGACTATATTTATAAAGGCATCAAACTCACATGCTCACATTGATTATATGCCTCCACTTAAGAATGCGAGGCCTAAAATAAATATGCATAAGCATGTCATGCATGATTCTCATTTTAGAAGATCAAAGAATGCATATTCTAAACCAAAATCAAATTATGGTTATTAGCCTCAATATCATTCCAAACCACATTATAGGACCAAATCTCAACAAAAGTCTAAAATTCATTTGAGATATCACTATTGTGGGAAATATGGTCATTCAAACTTCAAATGCCATATTGAAATGTGTATTTAGGTTATGTTGATGCTAACCCCCAAGGACCCAAAAGTATTTGGGTACCTAAAAGAAGATGAATTTTATCATTTGTATGTAAGCTTGAAATACACAAGGAAAGAAGAGTCATGGTATTTGGATAGTTGATGTTCAAGACATATGACCAACAATGCAAGTCTTCTCTTAAACTTGGAAGAGAAGAAATGAGAGAAGGTAACCTTTAGAGATAATGACAAAGGTAAAATTATTGGAATTGCGAAAATTAGTAAGATCGATAAACTTTCTCTTGAATATATGTTGTTAGTTGATGGTCTTAAATATAATTTGATTAGTGTGAGTCAATTATGTGACATGAAAAATAAAATTTCTTTTACTTCTAAGAAATTCAATGTGAAGCGTTTGAAGGATAAAATAATTTTATTTGTCGGTTATAGAATTGGCAATGTGTATATGATTGATATTAGTAGCATGCATGATGATAATGTTGATTGTATGATTTTTCTTTGTGATGATGCATGGTTATGGCATAGGAGACTTGGCCATGTTGGCATGTATTACATTGATAACCTTAAGTCTAATGAACTTGTAATTGGTCTCCCCAAGGTCAAGTTTCATAAAGTTAAAATGTGCGATGCATGTCAAATGAGCAAGCAAGTCAAAAGTTTTTTTAAAACAAAAAATGTTGTTTATTCTTCTAGACCTCCGTAAATTTAGCATATGGATTTGTTTGGCTCTTATAGAACATCTAATCTTGGAGGTAAACAATATGCATTTGTCATTTTTGATAATTACTCTAGATTTACTTAGGTGTTATTCCTTGCTCATAAGGATGAAAGTTTTAAAGAGTTTAAAACTTTTGCTAAAAGAGTCCAAAATGAAAAAAGTTTTTATATCACATTTTTAAGAAGTGATCATGGAAAAGAATTTGTTAATCATGATTTTAAAACTGTCACGCCCCGTTTCCGGATCACGACGATCCTAGGATGTGGGAGATGCTAATGGCGACCTGCACCAGTAGAACCCAGTATCACATACATAATCTATAAACCTCAATTAATTATCCATTTTACTTATTTATCATTTATTCTATTATTCTTACTGTAATTTAATACAATTGGCTGTAACAGTCATTATATCATACCACAGGATCATCATATATCTCATAATATCATCATATACATATATACATGTTCATACCCTAACTATCCCATACATACCCCATGGAGCAGCTAGAATATGAACATCAAAATACAAAGTTCAGAATATATACATCAAATGACAGAAAGCAGAAATCCTCGGATGACAAATGACGAAATTCGGCAGTCTACTCTTATCCTGAAATGGTTAAACAAAGAAAAGGTGAGTATATAAGATACTCAGTGAATCTATATGCATCGCAAGTCAAATAGGATGGAACAATGATATATATAATGATAAAGGAATAATGGAACAGTATCAATCATATTGGTTTACAGAATCAGTATCAGAAATCGATAGGATTATCAATGGTTATATCAAAGTCATGGAATCATATGGTAAGACAGATATAGGGCCCTGTAACACGTAGACTATGTGTAATCACACATTCAATCACATATCAAGTAAGCATAGGACTGATCAGGTCCTATGGCTGGGACCAATAACCCTCCTAGCTAGGGCATCAATATCAATGTGCACATTGCCGATAGTATGTACCCACTACCCTGTCGGATTGTCAGCTCTGTCAAACCACATTCAGGTCAATACAAGTGAACATCATATCAATAGACACCATTATGCAACAATGGTATCATCAATGGAATTAAACTCAATATCTTTCAAATCAAATGGCATTGCAATATACAATATACAATCAATGATAAGGGTTATGGTAAACAACAAAGGTATGGAACAAAAGTTGGTTCGGCAAAGGAAATTGGCAGGCCAATTGCCATGTCAATGTTGTTGGCGACGATGGAATTCAAATGGTAGGCCTATGGGATATAAAACAATAGGCCAATAACAAAAACAACTAGGCATTTAATCAAACACTTGGTGGGCACAAATTGACAAGCCAATAGGTTAGGTTTAGGGCAAGTTTGGCTTGTCCATTTCAATCAACAACAAAGCACATTGGCAATAATACAATAGATATCAAATAAGCAAGATTAAACAATGCAAAATGGATCAAATTGACATAGGAATTCAAGGCAAAAATTAAGCAAAACCTAGGCAAGTAAATAGTAATGGTGGTTCGGCCAAACATGGGTTTTTCACATGAATTCCAATAATCAATCTAAGTTGTTAGGCATGTTATTTGATGCATATAAGACTCACCTAAGCCTTCCAAATGCTTTGGAAAATTGATTTCTACTCAAATTCTTCAATGGAGGCAATAAGCACAACTTGACAAATTCTTGAATTCTACACTAAATAATCCATCAATTAGTTACCTAATGACTTCCAATTAACATAATCTAGTATTAATTAGCATAAACTAACACTAATTGACATAGCTAAGACAAATAATTTCAATTAGGTTAGGCAATTTGGGCATTTCTAACAAAATGCATCAATTGATGCAATCTAACCTAAAACACATTCAATTCAACCTCAATATCATCTAACTAAACCATAAATTCAAACACTTCCTTACCTCAAGGTAATGATGAACTGGAAATCTATCTTTAAATAAATTCTTAGTTTTCTTTGTTCTTCCAAGCAAATTGATGATGGCAATTGAAAGAACTAAGTTCATAGACAAGTTTTCTATCAATTTTCTTAAGGAAATTTGTTAAGAAGATGAAGAAATGAATGGGAGAATGGAGGAAGAAGTGTTCGTCCAAAGGAATAAGAAAGAATGAAGATAGCAAAAATTGTTCTAAGTATTGCTTATATATGAAAATCAATTGGCAAATTACATTTTGATCATTGAACTTTCAAGTAATTAGGTTTTAATCCCAATTTCTTCTGTAATTTATTATGTCAATTCTGTTAGGATTTAGATTCCAATGTGGGGAGTCAATAAGCTTATTTTAATTTATACTTATTTATAAAACTGGTTTCAGAGTCATTTTGTAACTCCGACGGATCAATTTTCACTATTCACCTTAAAGTTCCTTTTATTTATAATTTTGCCATTGGTTACTTTTTCAGTGTTCCTAAATATTTTTCACTTATTTCTTTTTACCAAAATTACTCATGCATTATAGTGATCTTTTACCCCCTAGTCAAATTCAGAAATTCTTCTGTTGACCAGACTGCTAATTTCTCGGCAGTGTTCCCGACACCACCGCTTTTCGAAAAAGTAATTAGTTCGCTTTCGAACTGTATCTCTAAAATTATTTCCCATCATTTCAAGACTTTTGAACCACATTCTGAGAACTAAATCATGCATATACGAGTTGTAACTTTCTAGGGTATTACAAAAACCTTTGGTGATGAAATGAAAATTTTTCTTAACTTTTCTACACCAAGAACTCCCCAACAAAATGTAGTAATAGAAAGAAAAAATAGAACACCTATTGATATAGGTAGAACTATGCTCAATGAGTACTCACTTCCTAAGTAATTTTGGGCCGAAGCTGTCAATAGTGCTTATTATATTTCAAATAAACATTTTATAAGAGTAATTTTAAACAAAACTCCTTATGAGCTATGAAATGGATGAAAACCAAGAATTTCATGTCTAAGAGTATCTAGATGCAAATGTTTTATATTAAACACCAAGGATAATCTTGAAAAATTTGACGCCAAAATGGATGTAGATGTTTTCTTGTGCTATTCAACTTCTAGCAAAGCTTACAGAGTTTTTAACAAAAGAATTTTGGTTGTGCAAGAGTCCATGCATATTACACTTGATGAAACTAGTCCTTTTAATGTGCATAAATTTGAACATGTTGAAAATGATGACATATTTGATCATGTTCATGATACATTTGTTGACTTAAAGCCTCTTGTTGAATCATCATTAAAGGACCATAATGACTTAGGAAGTCCTTTCAAGGCTATAAAAAAAATCCTCCTATTGATGTTGAATAACTTTCAAAGGATTGAAAATTCAAAAAGGACCACCCAAAAGACCTCATAATTGGTGAACCCTCAAAGGGTATGTCCACAAGATCCTCTTTCAAAGAAATTGTGAATAACCTAGTCTTCATATCTAAGATTGAACCTAGGAATATCAATGAGGCCCTAAAGGATGAAAGTTGGGTTGAGGCAATGCAAGAGGAATTGAACTAATTTGAGAGAAATAAGGTTTGGACCTTGGTTCCTAAACCACAAAACCATCCTATCATAGGTACTAAATGGGTGTATAGAAATATACTAGATAAGATTGGTGTGATCACCAGGAATAAGGATTATAATCAAGAGGAATGAATAAATTATGATGAGACTTTTGCACTGTTGGCTAGACTCGAGGTGATTAGGATGTTACTTGCATTTACATGTCACATGAACTTCAAGTCGTATCAAATATATATTAACAGTGCTTTTTTAAATGGCTTTATTGAGGAGGAAGTTTATGTTGAGAAACCTTCCAATTTTTAACAATTCAATTTTTCAAATCATGTTTTTAAACTTTAAAAAACTCTTTATGGTCTTAAACAAGCTCCTAGAGCTTGGTATGATAGACTTAGAACATTTTTGATAAATAATGATTTTTCAAAAGGAACAGTTGCTACAACTCTTTTCATTAAAAAGGACATGCATAACATGTTAATTGGAAAATATATGTTGATGATATAATATTTGGTGCTACTAATAAGGTTTTATGCAAGGAATTCTCTTCATACATGTAAAGTGAGTTTGAGATGAGCATGATGGGAGAATTGAAGTACTTCCTTGGATTACAAATCAAGCAATGTGAGGAAGACATCTTCATTAACTAATCAAAGTACACAAAGGAACTTCTCAAGAGGATTGGAATGGATGGAGCAAAAGCAAGTAGAACTCCAATTAGCTCCACCATCAAGCTTGATAAGGATGAACTTGATAAGCCTATTGAGGAGAAAAAATATAGAGGTATGATTGACAGCTTGCTTTATTTAACCGCTAGTAGGTCAGATATTATGTTTGCCGTGTGTTTATGTGCACTTTTTCAATCATGTCCTAAAGAGTCTCATTTGCATATGATCAAAAGAATTTTGAAATATTTGATTGGCACACAACATCTAGGACTTTGGTATCTAAAGAACATGCATTTTAGTTTAATTGGCTGTTTCGATGCGGATTTTGCCGGTAGTTGCATGAATAGAAAAAGTACCTCTGGTACCTACCAATTCCTAGGAAATTGCATTATTTCTTGGTTTAGCAAGAAGCAAAATATAGTGGCTTTGTCTACCATATAAGTCGAATATGTGACAGCCGCTTATTGTTGTGCACAAGTATTGTGGATGAAATAATAAATTTATAACTTAGGTGTGCATTTGGACAAGATTTCTATTAAGTGTGATAACACTAATGCTATCAATTTTTCAAAGAATCTTGTTCAACATTCTAGAAGCAATCATATTGATATTAGATATCATTTTCTTAGAGAAAATATGTTATGCAATAATGTCGCTCTTAAATTTGTTGCCTCAAATGATCAACTTGCGGACATCTTTACAAAGCCCTTAAATGAGGAGTGTTTGAATTTTATTAAACGTGGATTTGGGATGTTAGATGGCAATGAAGTTGAAAATTTGTAATGATTGATATTTAATTGTTATGTTTGATTGAAAAACTTTTTCTGATGTCTTCATTTGTAGCGCAGCTGTAGCGCCCACTACTCTAGGCATTTGTGCACCATTTTACACGCTATAGAGTAATGACCTCTACTCAAGCTGTAGTGTCTGTGAATCTGGGTATAATTTCATATTTTCTCTCTTCGCAGAATTGCAACCACTACAAATATGGTAACGACCGTTACGCTATTACCATACGTTATGTGTCTAACATTAGCTCTCACTACTCTAAGTAGCAGCTGCTACTTATCTTAGTAGCGCTAACTACTTATCTTGTACCAGCCGTTACTTAGTTAAGTAGCAGCCGCTACTAATAAATCACGGCTGCTCCAGAGACATTTTAAATATAATTTTATTGTGCCTCTGTCATTTTACTCTTATCTTAACTTTTTCATTCTTCATTTTCTCTCAAGTTCCTTGAGTGAAATTGAGTTTCTCCACTCCCTATCACCAAAATTCATCTTTCTCAACACTCAATTACATCAATATGCCTCAAAAAGTATAAAAATCAATGCTAGCAGAAAACCCCCTTTTGTGAAATGTCTCAAAGTAACTCAATCTACCTCTGGGTCTTCTTACGCTCTTTTCCATTGTGGCTTTCTACCATTGCTCCATAGTTAGTGCCTTTAATCATATGACATCTTCATATTGTTGAATGTTTCATAACCTTTGGTGCATGATCTATGTGCCATTCCATTTTCATATGCTTCATGTGCATAGGCTTTGTTTGCACCATTTATCCTATGTGGAGGTTGAAAGACCATTTTTATTCCATCATTCTTTTTTAAAAATTTATGCATAGAAAAAGTAGAAGAATACATTTTTGGTACCCTTTTTTCCTTTGGGTCTATAGAGGTTAGCATTAAGAGTAATTAAATTAATATAAACTAAGTGCAATTTTCTAACATGACATCTATATTTCATGTGACCAACTTTACCACAATAATGATACCTCATATTATGATGAACATCATTTCTTGGTCTAAATTGAGGTCTAGGTTTATGTTGTGGTCTTGGTATAGTATATGCAAATGAAGGTCTTCTTTGAGCCCATGCCTTAGACATGTCATTCTTAGGTCTCATTACCTTATATGGAGGCATATGTGGTACATGTGAAGTGGAGTTTGATGCCTTAACAAAAGTGATTTTAGAGGTGGATGACTTACTAGCTTTATTATATCCAAGTCCAAACTTATTAGTTGGACACCTTTCATATTCAAGAATCTTATCTAACTTATCCTTGTCTTTGCAAAGTTTGGTTACAGACTTATCATGAGTAGCTAGTTTATTTTTAAAATTTTTATTTTCATTCAAATATCATCCAGACTTTGAGTCTTTTGAAGGATAATATTTTCTAACTCACTTATAGAGGCATTTAAAGTAGATATTTCATCAATATAGCCATCACATGCATTCAAAACATCATTTGTCAGTGTTTTCAAATTATCATATTTATTTTGTAATTTATAATACTTTGAAAGAAATAATTCCAACATATGCATAACAACATCATTATTAATGAAGTTAGAATTACTTACCTCACTAGAAGATGTATCCTCATCAAAAGCCATTAAGCAAAGATTGACCTCCTCATCAGTACTTGCTTTCTCATAATTATTTGATTCACTTGAATCATCCTAAGTGGCCGCCAAAGATTTCTTCTTATAATTCTTCTTATTTTTTAGTCTTGGACCATCAGATTTAATGTGACCATACTTGTCACATTCGAAGCACTTCACTTGATTATTTCTATGTTCTTCCTTCTCATATGGCTTTTTGCTTCTAAGGATTAAATTCCTTATTTTTTGTGTGAGCATAATCATATCTCCATCATCTTCCTCCTCATCACTTCCACTTATAGATGTCTCTTTTGAAGCAATGAAAGCCAACTTCATGTTTTTTTCTTCAACTTTTCCTTAAGATAAGGTGATCTCACTAGTAAGTTATTTACCCATCAAATTATCAGTTGGAAGAACACTTAAGTCATTGGCCTCTTCAATGGAAGTAACTCTAGCTTCTCAATCCTTCTTAGGGAGAACTCTAAGGATTTTGCAATTTATATCCTCAACAGAGTAATAGTTCCTTAGCTTCCTTATTTGATTAACAATCACCATAAAGAGATTGTACATTTCGGATACACTTTCATTGTGTTGCATTTGAAATAGCTCATATTCATGAGTAAGAATTTGGATTTTCTTACCTTTTACTTAATTTGTGCCTTTATGAGTATTTTCCAATTTATCCCAAATTTGCTTGGCTGAAATACAATGGGAGATCTTTCCATATTCTTCTCTACTCAATGCATAATAGAGAGTGTGCATTGCTTTTTAATTTCTTCCATTTGCCTTCTTTTCGACAACCGTCCATTTGCTTTTAGGCTTTATGAACACAATCTCATCCATGGTTTTTGTAGGAACTGCATGCCCTTCTTCAACCACATCCCACAAATCAATGCCATCACAATCCATGAATATTTTCATACGATTTTTCCAATATGGATAGTCAATGCCATTAAAATAGGGTAGTTTAATGGTTGAACCTCCTTCAACAATATCCAATCTTCTAATTGCTATGATCTTTATTCCAAGATGGTTAAATCTTTCAAAAATATGGAAACAAAGCTCTGATACCAATTAAAAGTCCCTTTGGCAACTAAGAGGGGAGTGAATTGGTTGGAATAAAAAATTAAGGGCAAATTAAAAATTAATAAGATGAAGGAAGAAAGAGAAAAATCAAACACAAGAATTTTATAGTGGTTCGACCAACACTTGCCTACGTCCACTCCTCAAGATCAAACTTGAGTATTTTACTCCAATCCTTTTATGAGTACAAGATCAAACCCAAGTGTTAGGCTCACACTCGAACCTTTATAAAGTTTTTTCAAAGGCTTACACTTCAAATCTTCACAAGTATTTTATCAAAAGTTCAAACTCAAACCTATATAAGTGTTTTACTAAGGCTCACACTCAAACCTATACAAATTACAAGAGATGAGAAGAAGAAAAATCCCCTTTAACTTTTTCCAACTCTGAAATAATCAATAGGTCTTAATCAACTCAAAGATTTACAACTAATAGCTCATAAAAATGATTTTAAAATAAATAAGTTTTTCAAGCCATAAATATGAATGATTTAGTGCAATAGCTCAATAATAAGTTCTCAATTGTTATTCTCTTATTTTTAAGCTTCCCACCAACTTATATTTATAAACTTGGATGAAATATAGCCGTTTGGCTTCATTTAATGCCAAAAAGTGCAGTTGATTGCTTTTTCAATGGCTAGTTTTTATTGCAGATTTTTCAGAGTAGCGAAGGCTACTTAAAGTGTAGCGGGGCCTACCTAATAAGTATCGGGCGCTACATAATTAGTAAAGGGTGCTTCTTAGCTCATTTCCCAAACTTGATCTATTGGACCTACTAGACTTCTCAGTAGCGGGAGCTATTTATTTGGTAGCTGCTGCGACTTTAAATGGCGGGGGCTACTTATTTGTAGCAGCTACTACTTTCCTGCAACCTGCAACTTGAATTCTAATTTATTGCATTTCTCAAATATGCTCCCCTTTATAAACACTCTTTCAAATGTGTTAGACCTATGAATAATCATTGGTTATGATTTCTCATGTCTTGATCAACTTAAATAAATTGTTAGCATAATTAATACAATTAATATGTTTTGTTATCATCAAAATTAACATCAAATCTAGGGGGTCCAACATAGACCATGGCCTTGATAAATTCCCTGATTCTTTTGATGAACATGCTTTTTGGAGGAAAATTACAGGACTTAATTTTGATTTCATTGTTGATCTTTGATGAGTTTGTGCATTACAACACAAATATGTTTATGACAACATCTATAAGTTATTGTATGATAAAGTATAAATGCTCCTGCTGTTTATTGGTAAAAATAATGTTTTATTGTCAAAAATGTCATTTTTGGCTCTTTTATGGTCATTTTGATGAGTTTGAAGCATAATCATATATTTTCACTTAAAAATGTAGATTTCATGATCAATATACCTTTTTCACTTCTTAACAGCACAATTCATGCATTTTTTATGGTAAAAAACACCATTTTAACACTCCTTTTTTATTGCTTTCACACAAAGGGGAGTAGAAGTGCAAATACTTTAAAAACATCATTTAAAACTTATTGGCACACTTTCAGGGGGAGTTTTGTATTATTTTTACAAAAATTCCTTGGTTCACACATTTTTAACAATTGCACTTAAAAGTTGTTTATCACCATAAAAAAGGGGGAGATTGTTAAACCTTTAGTGTTCTAACATACTCATTTTGATGGGTACAAACAACTAATTAATCTACTAATGTTGTTTGTTTGATTATATACAAGGTTCACTTTTTCGGATTGTTGATTTCTGGTTTGTAGCGCCCGCTACATACTTAAGTAGCTCCCGCTACTTGAGGATAACGAAGGCAAAATCTGAGAAACTAGATAAGTAGCCCCCGCTAACAAGCAGTAGTAGCCACTATAAAGTGATCCAGAAGATACATGTTGCGAGATTATTTGTATACCCTAGTCCTTAGGACTTAGTATAGAGTGAGTGGGATGTTGAACTCAGGAAATTTGAGATGATTTTGTATGAACCGAATAGATACTAAGATGGATAGTCAAATAATATTAATAAGAGATTGGTTTCTAAACTAAATTCAATATCTATTATCCTAATTAATGAATAATTAAAGATAGTTATTAGAATTATAAATCAGAATTAATTCTATCTAT
>CANXYC010359076.1:0-10884 GCA_948193065.1 Aleurites moluccanus
GAATGGTTATCTTTTGGGTAAATCTTGTTCCTTAGTGATGTGAGATGTATCTTTTGATCAGTAAGGAACAAGAGAATATTATTATGAAATAGTATAGTAAAGAAATTAATTATGCTTGAATGGATTATGATATGTTATAGCATGATATTATATTTTATATAAATGTATATGAGATTCAGGATATGGGAGTTCTACGGGTTTATGGTGGCCTTAAGCCTACCCTTGCCCTAAGACCGTCACACCACTGGAGTTGGGGTGTGACAATATATCTCTCAGCTTCTGATTATGTTATTAGCTTTGTGTTGATAAGAGAGGAAGATGGTACTCAAAAGCCGATATACTATTTCAATAAAGTTTTACAAGGGGCAGAACTCAATTATTAGACTCTTAAAAAACTTGCCTTTTCTCTCTTATTGTCTACGAGGAAGTTCAAATTATATTTGCAGTCTCATCAGGGAATTGTGGTAACAGATCAGCCTTTGGGAAAGATACTGCATCGACCAGAAGTGTCCGGGAGGATGCTGGCTTAGTCAGTCAAGTTGGGACAATATGGGCTTCAGTATAGGCCTCGATCCGCTATCAAAGCTCAGGCCTTGGCAGACTTCATCTCTGATTATTCTTTTTGCACCTCATCTTATAAAGAATCAAAAGAAGAGGGGAAAAGTCTAGACCTCAATAACAAGGTGATATGGGATCTCTATGTTGATGGAGCTCGCAGCACAGAAGGAAGTGGGGTTGGAATAATTTTAAAAGGCCCAGATCATTTTATGTTGAAAATTGCTATTCACTTCAATTTTACAACCACAAACAACATCGTAGAGTATGAAGCATTGGTTCACGGACTTGAGCTTGCGAGCTACCTACGACTAACATATCTAAATGTCTACAGTGATTCTCAACTTATCGCTAGTCAGGTCAATGGAGAATTTGAAGCCAAAGATGCTCTATTAATTCAATACCTATCAAAGGCCAAATCTTTGATAGAAAACATGAAGAAACAGGGCGTCAAAGTTCATATTGTGCGGATCCCTCGGGCACGGAACAACGAAGCGGATTATCTAAGCAAGGTAGCTGCGTTGCATGTGACCCATCAGGGGCTCCCTCGCAAAATCTTTATAACATCAGTTGAACAATCTAGTATTTGCGAGAAAGCCACCATAATGCAAGTTGAAAACGAGCCTTGTTGGATGGATCCAATAGTTCGATATCTAAAAGAAGGCGAGTTGCCCCAAGACTCTAGCGAAGCCAGGAAAATCAAAATCAGAAGCTCATACTTCTCTCTTCACAACGAGGCATTGTATAAACGGGCTTATTCCTTACTATGGTTAAAATGCCTAAAGTCTGTGGAAGCAGAATATGCTTTGAGGGAAGTACATGAAGGGTTTTGTGGAATGCATATAGGAGAAAAAGCATTGGCTACTAAAGCAATCAGACAAGGATATTACTGGCCTCGCATGAAGGAAGATGCAATTTTTCTCTTTAAAAAATGTCACAAATGCCAGAAATACGGTCAGAACAACCATGTCCCAGCTTCGGAGCAAAGGTATTTGACCAGTCCTTGGCCTTTTGCCAAATGGGGAATGGATATTGTTGGTCCTTTTCCCTTGGCTTCTGGTCAACGAAAATTCCTCTTAGTGGCCATCAAATACTTTACGAAGTGGGTTAAAGCAAAACCTTTGGCAAACATTACAGCAGAAAAAGTGCTGAATTTTCTATGGAAAAATATTGTTTGCAGATTTGGCATACCTTATGAATTCGTCAGTGATAATGGCAAAGAATTTGACAATTCAAAGGTTAGAAATTTTTGTGAAGGATTCAATATTAAACATCGATTTTCTTCTGTTGCTCATCCTCAATCCAACGGTCAAGTAGAAGTCACCAACAGAACTCTCTTACAAGGATTAAAAAAGAGATTAGATGGATATAGAGGAAAATGGGCAGACAAATAATAGCATATGTTGTGGGCATATCATACTAGACCTCGAGATTCAATAGGAGAAACACCATTCAGTTTGAATTATAAAACTGAAGCAGTAATTCCAGTGGATATTTGGATGCCCAGCGGAAGAATTGACTATCATGATGAAGGTGACAATAATCTTGCTCGCAGGATTGATCTGGATCTAGTGGAAGAAATACGCCACATAGCTTATCTTCGGATTGTTGCCTACAAACATAAAGCTGCAAATTATTTCAACCAGAAGGTCAGAAAAAGACAATTTCTTGAAGGTGATTTGCTTATACGATCGTTAGAGGCTACTGGAAAAAGAGAAGGCAATGGCAAGCTAACACTAACATGGGAGGGTCCTTTTCAGATATCTAAAGTCATAGGACCAGGTACATATAAGCTTGTAACTCTAGATGGGAAAGAAATCCCACACACTTAGAATGTGCAATATCTGAAGAAATATTTTCAATGAAATAAACTATCTTTCTTCATGTATACGAATAAAAGACCTCGTACGCGAGGCGAAAGACCTCGTACGCAAGGCGAAAGATCTCATACGAGAGGAGAAAGAACTCGTACGCGAGGCGAAAAGGCCTATTTCGAACAGGCAAACAAAAGACCTTGTACGCGAGGTTAAAGACCCATTATGGATAGGAAAACTAAGTCCCCATTAGGTGAACCCAAAAAAAAAGTGGGGGGGGGGGGGGGGAGGGACACAGGGGCTCACACATTACTGAATCTTTAGACATAAAAGATAGCCATCAAAGGTCAGATACATTTTTTCTTAAAGAAAGAAGAAAGATTTACTCAAATGATTATATTAAATATAAATAAAAAAATATGTACAATAAAAAAAAATTACAGATTAAGCAGATGGAGGAATATTCTTGTGAGGAGGAAGGCCTAATAATTGATGAGCTAGATCTTCATTAAAGTCTTCTTCACCTGAAGAGCCCACCTCGCCAGAGGGATGAATAGATGGAATAGATGGAGGATCATAAACTCTTTTTCCTATCTTACTTGATACTTCTAGGTAAAATCGAGCAACCTCATCTAATGCTTCATTATAACAATAAGTCCCTATATCTAAAGCAGAAGAGGCTAATCGATTTTGATAATCATCAGAAGAAAGATAGAAAGGAATAGCCCTCCTACAGACAGACTCAGCTTGAAGTCTTTTCTTTTCAGATTCTTGAAGGGTTTTCTTAAGTTCTTTTATTACTTAAGCTTGATCATCTTTTTCTTTTTTTGTAGTTTCTAGCTCAAGTTTGAAATCCTCCATCATCTTTAAATCTTCAGTTTGATTAGCAAGGAGGTCCTTCAGATGCGCTTCCTCTTCTATAGATTCCTTCAGGAGATACAAGTTCTCTTCATTCCCCTTAGTCAGGCTTTCCACTTGCTTCTCTGAGAATTCGAGTTGAATACGGAGCCTATTAAATGACTCCTCACTCCTTTCGAATTTTTCCTTCAGTGATCTACTTTATCTTTAAGAAGGGATTGTTCGGCCTAAAGATTATTTATGGTGCGCTCAAAATCCCCTAATGCTGTATATTTGTCTTCCATGTCTGCTTGGTCTTTAAGTTGTTGGCTAAGCGAAGCAAAGCATTTTCCTTAGCATATTCTTTCACCAATTCTACCAGCTTCGCAGACATATCATGAGCCTTAGTGAAATATTCATCACTTGCCATAAGCCTACTGTAGAGTTAAAAAGACTCTCGGAGGCTCTGACAAATAAAAATAGAAACATAAGATTAAATTCAAATAAAAAAGAAAAAGCAACTGGCAAAAAGAAATATCACTTACAGTGGCTTGCTTGTTAATCTGGCGAAGTAAGAGTCCAACCCTCGAGAGTAGTGAAAATTGCCGCGGCTAAGTTTAGTGATCACTGGGTAGGATTACTCAAATCTTTTAGAGAGGAAAGAGTCGAGAAGGTTTTTATCATTTCCTTTGAATCTTTATTTATCAGATCTTTGCGAATATAAGGTTTAGAAGGATCCCCACTCCTGGCCTGTTTTATTTTGGTCCAAGACCAATTCCTATTCTTAAGAACCTCACTCCATTGATGGAGCCATTCAAGGCCACTCCTAGCTTGTTGTATTTTGGTCCAAGACCAATTCCTATTCTTAAGAACCTCACTCCATTGATGGAGCCATTCAATGCTACTCCTGGCTTGTTGTATTTTGGTCCAAGACCAATTCTTATTCTTAAGAACCTCGCTCCATTGATGGAGTCATTTAGGGATGACGTGTTCCCCAGCAGACAAACTGAAACCTATTTCCTTGCTTCGATAGCTGGAACTGGTCTCTTCACTTTGATCAGAATATAAACCATTTAGAAGAGAGAGAGAGAGAGAGAGAAAGAGAGAAAAGGATAAGTGGGACTGCCACTTCCTAGCCAGCCCTCCATAACGACCGTCAATCAACACCTCGACCATTATGGGATAGCCCAACCTCTGGCGAGAATAATGCCAGAAGCTCACAGTGAATCGTTGCCAGAGCAAGCCATACTCGCCTTCCAAATGTCACCGATGGCAACAAGCTTTTGACTTTATCTCTAGTTGATTCAAGCTTCTTTTTCTATGATTTCAAAGTCATTGAAACCCTATCTTCTCCAGAAGGACTTCAAAATGACCTGGGGAGTTTTGATAGAAACTAAAAATCAATGTGGCTGCCGGGATTCTAGCATAGGTCTCCACGGCCACAACGTGGAATTCTTACCACTAAACTACAACCACTTTTTTGTTACTGTAGTTTATATGATAAAATATAAATATAACGATTGTTTCATTATTCAATTTTAAATATCAAATTAAAATAAACTCAATTTTCTTATAATTCACTTAGAGGTTTATTTGGAAAAGATATTTAAGTATTCATGCATTACATATGCCTTTTTATTTTTAAGGGAATCATAGGATAATAATTCAAAATTCCTAATAATAGTTGAAAAATAAAATTCTAAAATTAAATTATAAATTTGAAATTGTTCAATGCCAATAAAAATAAACTTTCGAACTCTTCTATTTATAAAAATTGAGAGGGTGTTTGACAAAGTGACTATCGATTGGTGTAAAAGTGCGATTACGAAATTGCGTATCACTATAAATAACTTATAGTTACTTATAAGATTTACTTATTGAAAAGATATTTTACCACAATCAGAAATTTTTTATTGGCTAATCAAATAACACAAAATTTTTCAATTGAGATACATATGTTGAAAATCAATAATTATAAGTATTTAGTCGGTCAACCAAATACCCATTTAATAATATTAATATGTTATTGTTACTTATATATCCAAATTATAATTACTTTTCAAGGAATTATTTAATATCGTTGTTTGAATTATTGTTAGTAAAACATTAAGCTAAAAATATTTATAGGAAGTTATTAAATTATATTTTTAATATTCTTAATTTTTTATATTTTTGGAGGTTATAATTATTGTAAATTAATATGATGTGGGTAAGCCTTGGAATTTTGTTAAAATTCCTTCCACATTACAATTTCGTGCATATAGTTATTCGGGCCTGTTCGTGAGCCTTTAATAAATCAACCTATCCTATGAGCAGGTCTTAAGCCCAATCTATTAGCCTTGCAGTTTTATATTTAAAAAAGCAATCCCTACCTTGCAAGCAACACGAATACCTGTTACAATTTGTTTTGCAAACAATGGAAAACACTTGATTACACATATCCATTTAATGAGAAAAAAATATATAGAATAAAAAAAAGTATTAATTTCTTTTTATTGAGTAAAAAATAAATAAATAAATAAGTTACATTAATTAAAATATTTTATTACTCATTAGTTGGGTGTACGCGCTATCTGTTTACTTTAATATAAATAAATATTTTCCTTTAAAAAATACCTTTTATTTTAAATAAAATAAGTAAATCGTAAATAATTTCCAATCAACTGGAAACTTTTCTCAAATTAGGCTAAAAATATCAACCATTTTCCTCTATTGATTTTTTTTGTTTTTTAAATAAATTTTATGAAATTTTACATGTAACTAGGAGATGCCAACAGAACCCTTAAATCAACATAAATATTGTGGAAATGCAGAAGAATTGAACTCTCACTGACCATGAAATGTTTGCCAACATATGATGCTGGGAGATACGAACTTATCATAACTTTGAACAAATAAAGCAGCACCTGAATTTCTACATGTGTTGGCTCGATTGGCTTCTAGAGGGTTCATTTATAATCACACATTGACATGAACATGAAGAAAAGTTGTTTGCTTTTATTCTCAAGTTTCCCAAACCCGAATGGTGCAATCAGCGGAGGCTGTTATCATGCAGTTGTACTTTGGATGGCAACTTTACGCTTGTTACCTGCCAGAAAAGCAAAAACAAATATAAAAAGATGGTCAATTATCATAAAATTCACCAAACAATGAATTCTAATAATGCAAATTCTCTCTATCAACCTACAAATAAGAGTATACTTATTCATGGACTAGGATGGGGTTTGGAAAATAAAATTTCAAGGCCTCGGCCCACCATACTCGTAACTTTCTTCACAAATTGAGACTTGCAAACCGACCCATAAATATGTCTATTCAAGAGTATATCATTGCCTTCCAAAAAAATTGTAATCCTAATTGCGATATGCAGCATATAACAAATGGTAGTTGATGATCATATTCGAGTGATTTTACAAATAACGTCAAGATCCAATCACATTTTATAGTTTAAATGGTAGAAACAGGCATAATGATAAATGGTGAGAGTCAAATTAACTAAAATGGAATATTATAAATATAAACACAATGTATAAGACAATAGCAACAATTAGAAGGGATCACTTGGAACCTGGAAGCTTAGAAGGAAATGACATGCATATAATGTGCAACCAAGTTTATTGTGGGTCCCAGATTCCATATATGCTATTTACCTTATTTTCTAAAATTTTGTGATAGCAAGGCAAGTAAAGTATGTACTGTGAACGAGATTCAATGAGTTTCTTGCCAGCCACAGTATAATCTATAAGATTTTGAAAATTTAACATATAGGAACAGAGCTTAACATATAGAAGCAAAAGATAAAGCTTTGTGTGTAACAGGAAATAGTTGTAACTAATTGAATAAATAAGCTGGCAAAGTTGTTTTGGATTCTAACTGAAATAGATGATGTGACATTTATTAGTTATGAAGGAGTTACTATATGAATAAACTAGTAGTTGTGTAATACCATTCCTATCATCAATAAACATCTGATTCGATTGTTTCCCTCTCTCTTCTTCTATGATTCTCTCCTAAACTCTCTCTCTACTCTAATGTTCTCTATTTTCTCTACTAATTCTTCTAATTTCTTCTCTATTTTTTGTGATTAAGTTAGCTTAACCAAACAATTCGGTATTCGGAGCAAGGTTTAATCAAATTGGGACCGATGGTTCAAAACCCTAGAATCTCAAATTCTTCTCTATTTCTTCTTCCTAATTATGTTTCTTCTTAAAATTCTATTCTCCTTTTATTCTCTATGAATTTTCGATTCTTGCTATTCTGATTCTTTGACAAAATTCATTCAAATCAAGCTACAATTACATATTCAATATGTTCTTGAATCTTTCAGCATAAGAAACACTAATCTTTTTATTTTTTATTTTTGCCTCTTTCATTTTGTTTCTTTCAATAACTTCATTCTCTAAGATCAAATGGTTAGGTCTAATATAGTGAGTGCTGAGATGGTGAGGATAATTGAATTAGAAGAAGTAAGAGCCATTCAAGAATATTCCATGAGGAATTTAGCTAAACTTAAAGAATTCAAGGAAGAGGTAAGGCATCAATCCAACAAGCATCATGATATTTTGAAAGAATTAAAGATTTTTCATAACCAAGTTAGCATCAGAAAAAGGCAAGAACACTATGAATATAGAAGAAAACAGGCCTGGTCATACGTATAAGGGTTTATTGCCCAATCTAATAGGGAGTCATTTGCCAACACATGCATTTACATCTTGGAATCAGTCTTCTCTGGATTCAGGAATAAGTAGAGGTAAAAATTTGCTTTTGCCTAAAATTAAGCTGTAAAATTTTGAAGGCAAAGATCCTAGAGCATGGCTTAAAAAATGTGAAAAATACTTTGAAGTTGGTAATATATCAGAGGATCAAAAATTAGGAATGGCTAGCCTTTACTTGGTTGATAAGGCAGACTCCTAGATCCATAATTGGAATAGAGGGCCTCCTAAGCAATGGGAAGAGTTTGAGAGGGTTCTTTATGTCAGATTAGAAGAATTTATGAAATTTAGGCAAGATAGATAGGTAAAAGAATATCAAGATATTTTTGAAGATTTAAGTATTCGAATGGACGGCGTTTTGCCTGAGTTAGGTGAAAACTATTTCTTATATGGTTTTATTGGGGGTTTGAGAGAGGATATTAGACTAATGGTTAGGATACTCAAACCTGTAACCATAGTACAGGCAGTGGACATAGCCAAATTACAAGAGAAAATGCTCGACCAAATCTATAAAACTCCAATAGTAAACCACAAGACTCACCCTTCCCAATATAAAAGCAACTTTTCTTATCATACTTACCCTCATACCAATACAACACAAAATAATCAACCTACATCCATCCCTAGACCTCTTAACCTTCAAACTTTACCATACCCTCCTGGACCACCTAATCTTGAAATTCTGCCTAAACCTATCTCATTTACTTTTATACTAAACATTCCTCTAACAAATACAACTATGACTAATATCAGAAAATCACTACCATTATCACCTTCCTTATCTAAACAAACACCTAAGATTGCTATAAATGTGGAGAGAGATTTTTTTCTTGGACACCAATGCAAACCTAAACAATTAACAACCTTACATGTGGAAGAGGAAGAGGAGGAAAGTGAGCAAGCAGACCATCATGACAATTAAGAAGAAGGGCTATCTTAGGAATCCAATATGTCTGTGCATGTAATAAAAGGTAGCAGTGGTGCTGAGACAATACAAATAAAGGGGCATCATCAGAATAGGTAACTCATGATACTAATAGACACAAGCAACACAAATAGTTTTGTCAACAAGCAAATAGCAGAAGAATTGAAGTTGCTTACCATTTGTATTGTCTTCTTGACAATCAAAGTAGCTGATGGTAGGAAGATGATTTGCAATCAACAATGTCCAAGTTTTACGTGGAAGATGGATGATCAAGCATTCAACTTTGATATAAGAGTGTTGGATTTAGGAGGATTTGATATGATCAAAGGATTGGGCCGGCTCAAATAATTTAATCCAGTCTTATTTGACTTTCACAATTCCACCATCTCCTTTCAGTTAAAGAGGCAGTATGTGACATTAAGGGGAGCAACCAAAAGTAACATTTTAAGAGGAACTGAGTGTATAATAAAAATGCAAGGGAGAGACTTTCAAACCCCAATTTTTTGTGTTTTAAGCATCTTTAAGAAAAATCACACCCTAGCCCTACCTGCTATCCCATTGACTTACAAGCCATTATAACCCAATACTAAAAAAATTTCACAAAACCCCAACACTTACCTCATTTTAGGAGTCATAACCATTCTATTGTCCTTCAACCAAATGCACTATCAGTCAACATTAGGCCTTATAGATACCCTTATTGCCAAAAAATAGAAATAGAAAAGTTAGTTCAAGAAATGCTCACCTCTTCCATTATTTAACCAAGCTCCAACCTTATTCCTCTCCTGTTTTACTAGTCAAAAAGACGGATGGAACCTGGAGATTTTGTGTAGACTATAGGAAACTCAATCACCAAATAGTCAATAACAAATTCCCTACCCTATTATTGATGATTTACTAAATGAACTCTCTCAAATTTTCTCTAAGTTAGGGCAAGTTACCACCAAATCTGTATGCAACCCCAAGACATACCTAAAACAACCTTTCGTACCCACCATGGCCATTATGAGTTTATTGTGATGTCTTTTGGCCTTACAATGCCCTTTATACCTTCTGAGCCCTTATGAACCATATATTTCAACCCTATCTTAAACACTTTGTTCTAGTATTTTTTTTTATGACATGCTCATATACAACAAAACTTGGAATGAGCACCTACAACACCTTACTTCAATCTTTTAAATTCTCCTAGATCATCAACTTTATGCCAAATTATCCAAATACTCATTTGCTAAACCAAAAATTGAGTATTTAGGGCATATTATCTCAAGGAAGGGAGTAGCAACTTGTAATATTCTTAGTGAGACCCTAACCCTAGAACCTTGAACCTTAGTTGGAAGCCTAAACCCTACTGCCTTAAACCTAGGGGGGAGTTAGGGGTATTTGTATGAATTGTTGCCTTATGTGTTTTATGAATTATTCCATAGGTTTATGTGATATTGATTGCTTTACATGTTACAAGGTTAATTTGATGTAATTACCTGTGATTGATAAATAATGTATTATATGATTTAAAGTGTGTGTACTATGTGTAAATTATTGTGAATTAATTAGTTGGAAAATGAATTGAGGGTAGATAAAATAGAATAATTTAATTAGGTTAGGAAAATAAATCATAGGACTTGATTGTATAAAAAAAATGAATGTGAGGGGGGCTATTTGGAATTTGTGGGACTTTGGTGCTAAAGGGATTGACAGAGAGGGATTTAATGGCAATTTGAATGATTAGGATCCTATGGATTGAAGGATTGAAGCATCCATCATCCAATGGGTGCATGCTAGGGTGCAATGAAGTTAAAATGAGATGGAAATATAAGATTATATCAATAATTCACTAACCATTAAATCATTCAAATACACAATTCTGCATTCTTCTTCTCCATCAAAAACCGTAGCATTTAGTTTCCAAAAACTAGAATTCTCTCTTCCTCCATTTCTTGTTTTGGCCAAGGAAAGATCAAAGGGATTTGAAGCTTGTTTATGTTAGGTTGAGTGGTATAAGAGGATAGCTTTCCATTTCTTTCTTTGTTGCTAGAATTCA